>ML813301.1:0-37130 GCA_009831015.1 Picea engelmannii | reverse complement strand
CCGGAATCACATGAGAGCCATAGATTCAGGCGGGCAGATCTTGATCACCCAAAAGTGCCCGTTCATTAAAATGACGTGCTCGCCCTCAAAACTTTGGGAAAGTGGGTTTTTTGGATCTTTTTTCTTTGCCCAAGGGACACTTCTTCAGGAGAGTACCCCCAGTCATAATCATGTGCTAACATTAGGCTCCATGGGGGATGGCACGCCCCCCTCGGGCTGCTGAGAACTTCTTTGCTGCTTCAGTGCCTTGCTGTTGGGCTATGGAGTCATTTATTTAAAACTTAAAGACATAAAGAAAGACAATATTTACAACCGCGGAAAAACCATGTGCAGCTCAAGAGAAAAATCTTTTTAGGAAATGCCCATTCACAGGGCCATTGAAAGCTTCTTGATCCTTCAAATCCCGCAACCTGTAGGTATTATTTGAGAATGCTTCGAAGATTTTGAAGGGACCGATCCACAGGGCCTTGAATTTGCCGTGATTTCCCTTATCTTGCTTAGGAGCATCCCATTTCAGTACCAGGTCTCCTATCTGAAACTCTTCCTTCTTGGCCTTCTTATCAAAAATCTACTTGATCTTCTGCTGATGGTCCTGAATTCTGCTCATTACTTGCTCTCTGGCCTGCTGGACTTCCACTAGCTGATGAATTCTTCTGATCATGTCATCAGGCTCCTCTTGATGATCCTGGAGGAATTTTGCTACAGGAATGGCTAGCTGAGAAGGAAAAACAACCTCTGCTCCATAGACTAATTGGAAAGGGGAAATGCCTATAGATCTCTTCGTAGTCACTCGATCAACCCATAGAGCAAATTTCAACCTTGAATGCCAGGCATTTTTGTTGTCCTCCAATAGTTTTTTGATGATCCTTATCAGGATTTTGTTGGAGGACTCTGCTAAACCATTTCCCTGGGGATAGTATGGGGTGGAATGGATCAGCTTGATCCCGAATTGCTCACAAAACTGGGCTAACGGCTCAACCCTGAAAGACGCTACGTTATCAGTGACAATCTTACTTGGGCAGCCGAATCTCATGATGAGGTCTTCCAGGAATCCAATGATTACCTTGTGGGAAGCACTCATGGTGGGGATAGCTTCAATCCACTTGGTAAAGAAATATGTAGCAGTCAGGATCCACCTGTGCTGCCCACTGGAAGCAAGGTGGATTTCTCCAATGAAATCTAGGCCCCATTGCTGGAAAGGTCCTAAAACAACCACATGATTTAAAGGCAAAGACTCGAGCTGTCGTTTTTCTGCAAATCTTTGACATTTGATGCAGGCTCTGACCCTTCTGCAAATGTCAGTGAATACGGTGGGCCAGTAGTATCCGGCCCTGAGAATTTTGTAGGCGGTGGTTTTCCAGAAATGATGCCCTCCACATAGGTTATTGTGAAATTCAACCATGATCCTGTCAGCCTCTTGTGGATCTACACATTTCAAAAGCAACCCCAGGGGATCTTTCCAATATAAAACTTGATCGATAAGGCAGTATATGACTTCTTTGAGCTTCAGAGCTCTTGCCTTGTTTCTTTGCAGGCCGTCTAGAGGCCACAACTCCTGTAGAAAATATATGACATCCTTATACCAGGGACGTCGAGCCAATGTGGATTCCTTTTGAGGGTCTATTTCAAACAGCTGATCCTGCTGAATTCCTGAGCATTCGTTGATGAAACTTACCCCCAAAGCTTAGCAATTTGCTTCAGCCAACAACTTGGCTAAACCTTGACCTTTGATCAATTTGGTAGGCTTTATTTCCAGGTCAAACTCCAGGATCTTGGCTATCCACTTACTCCTCCTCCCGTCTATGTCGGGCTGAATAAGAATGTCTTTAACAGCAGCTGAGGGGACATAGGCAATGATTTTTGACTGCAGGAAATAGGTTCTAAAGTCTTTGAGATATTTTACCAGGGCATAGGCCTGCTTCTCCATAATGTCATACCTGACTTCGACATCCCTCAAAGATCTGCTAAAATAGGCAATAGGCTGCTCTAGCCCAGCCTCGTTTGTCTGTAATAAAACAACAGCCACTGTGTCAGGTGAGGCAAAATAAAAAATAAGGAAATTTTTTGAGTAATCGGGACTGATAAGCACAAGAGCTTCAGTCAGGGCCTTCTTTATTTTCTCAAAGGAATTTCGTGATTAATAAGTCCACCTCACTTCATTTCCTTTCCTTAACATGGCTGTTATAAGTTTTACCTCCTCAGCAAAGTTAGAAACAAACCTCCTCAGAAAATTAATCTTACCAAGGAAAGATTGGACCTCCTTCCGGAATCTTGGGATTGATAAGGCTTGTATTGCCTCAACTCTACTAGGATCAATCCTGACTCCTTCCACTGATACTATGTGGCCTAGTAACTTTCCCTCCTGCATGGAAAACAAAGATTTCTTGGGATTTAATGAAATGCCAAAATTCCTGCATTTCAGGAAAACCTTCCTGAGATGACAACAATGTTCTTTATCAGATTTTGAAAATACCGTTATGTCATCCAGATAGATGACCAAAAACTTATCCTTTTCCCCAATGAAAGCTATGTCCATGGCACGTTGAAATGTTGCCCCTGCATTCATCAATCCAAAAGGCATTTTGGCATACATGAATGTGCCCCATGGAGTGGTAAATGCCATCTTTTTCCTGTCCTCAGGCAGAACAAAGATTTGATTGTAGCCAGAGAATCCATCGATCATGGACATTCTGGATGCTCCTGTTACCCTTTGCAAGATATGTTCCATCTTTGGTAAGGGGTAGTTATCCTTCCGTGAGCTCCTGTTCAGGTTTCTGAAGTCTACACAGAGTCTGATTTCTCCATTCTTTTTCCTTACTGGTACCAAGTTGGCCACCCACTCTGAATATCTCAGTGGTACGATGATCTGGGCCTGTAGCAGCTTCTTCACTTCCCTCTCCATGATAGGCAGCAACATAGGATTGATCTGTCTTAGCTTCTGCCTAAATGGTTTTGCTTCCTTTTTCACCGGGATTTTATGCTCGATGACATAAGTGTCATATGTTTTGAGATCTCCATAGGTCCAGGTGAAAACATCAACAAACTCCCTCAATAGTCCAACGTATTCAACCCTCTGCTCCGTTGTCAGGCTTCTTGACAATTTGAAAAACTTGGGTTCATTCTCAGTGCCAATGTTGCACTGAGTTGTATCAACGTCATCCTCTGAGATTTCCCCTTTTAATGCCACATCATTTCTATCAAAAAGCCTTTCCAAAGGAACAAGTCCCCTTGGAATATGATTGCTGGGCAGCTGCACAATGTTACGCTCTGCAATCTTATTCAGAAAATTACCCCCATCAAGCTTTTCTTCAGAGATAGAGCCTTGGTCAATATGCATCTCTGAAAATTCTTCAACTGTCTCCAAGAATCTTTTGACCTCAAGATGATCCTCGAACACCACCTTCCAATGTTTGACATTGTCAGGTATGGAGGGCCTGTATTTTACTTCTACATCGTATCTGAATTTGGGTGGCAAGGGAACTTTGAAATTGCTTGCTGATGTAGCCAAGGAATCTTCCACTGTGTTCTTCTCTCTTGGGACGAAAGAAATGTTAAATGCTGAGAAGAAACTGTCAATTAGTTCCCATACCTCATTTCTGTAACTCTTGAGTCGAGGATGCTTAGCTTGATAAGTGTTTCTGATCTGTTGGACTACCAATTCTGCATCTCCAAACAATGCTACCTCCTGAACTCCCATTTCCTTTGCAGCTCTTAATCGTAGAACAAGAGCTTCATATTCTTCCACATTGTTAGTAGCTTCAAATTCTAGCTTGTATGAAAGAGACATGGTTTCCTGAGCAGGTGATACAAAAAATATCCCAGCACCAGCGCCTTCCCTGGAAGAGGCTCCATCAAAAAAAATTTTCCAGATGGGGGAGATGTGGGGAGAAAATTCATGAGGAGTGGTGCACTGCTTTCTGAGTTTAAGAGGAGGCTCGGGAGCATGAGTGAGTTATAGTAAACTGGAACCTAAATCAGTGTCCAAGGCAAAAATGGGATGGTTGGTAGGATTGGCTTCATCACTGATTATATAGGCCAATTGGGCTTCTCTGTATAGCCTCCTATGCTCTCCTCCAAACACTAGGATAGTAGCATAGGTTAGGTCCATCTGCAGAGTTCCCCCCAGTATTTTTATCCAAGATCTCGATAACAACATACCGAACTTGGGGGGGACATCAACCACTACCACATCCATGACCACACTTTTCATGGGCAATTGAAACAAGGTCGTGACCAGGTCTTTGATGACTCCTAGACATTGAACTTTCCTAGAGTCAAAAGAATAGAGGTCATGATAGGCTCGAGTGACCTCTAGTCCTAATTATTCCATGACAGTTTTGGGCATGAGGTTGTGAGAAGCTCCTGAATCCATCAAACAATTGTGCAGTACCTTGTCATGTATGTTCAAGGAAGTGTAGAAGGGAGGGGATGAATCATTCCTGTCTTCTACCATAGGACCTAGAATAACTGCAGGCCTTTCATCTTGCAAATTGATGGAGTCTGAGGGAAGGCATGGGGCTTCAGACTGTAACAGCCCAGAGAAGTGTTTTTTGAACTCTTCATGTTTAATCAATTCGGTGAGGGGCACGGGGATCCTAATCTTTTGAATTTCATGCTCAAAATTAAAAGAAGATGTAAGCTTTGGGATTTCTCTTACTTTAGGAACATGACTCTGGACCATGGGAGAGAGGGGTTGGGCCTTCTTACCTTTGTTATTGTCTGCTACTTCACTAGCAAGTTTCTCTGTCCTAGGGAACTGTTCAGGAACATCAGGTGCTCTTATCTTTTTCTTGGGCCTTAGGTTATACCTGTCTTGGATGCTACTAGCCTTGTCTCCCTTGCTAAGTTCATTTAGCTGACTGTCCATGAGAGATTCCTCGTATGCTAATTGAGTGAGATGAGGAAAAGGAGGAGTGTCTCTAAAGTAGTGGATTTTAGGATCAAGCCCATCCGTTTCCCCTTCTTCCTCATCGAATACCAAATTATTTTGAAAAGGGGGCTGAATTTTCTGGTCTTCTCTATCTCTTCCCCTCTGGTCTCTTTGCATAGTCGGGAGAGAAATATTGTTTAGCCTCCTGAAACCTCCTTTGTTTTCAACGTTGTGAGGATTTTTGTATGCTTTCCTTCCCTCCACCTTCATTCTCTCCATCTCTGTAGACAAAGACTTCACCATCTTGGTCAGTTCATCCATTTGAGGGTGAGGCACCGAGGGGCCAGAAGTTGAGGCTTCATATCTTCCCTTTCTTCTTTATGTGTCAGCCTTGTTTCTCAGTCTATCAGCTACTAATACGTTAGATTCCACCTCTATGTCTGCATCTTGCATCTGAACTAAGGAGGAGGCTCTCCTTTCTCTCAATAGAAGACATAAATCAGGGCCGAATGCACTAGCATAAGAAATTTTGGCAGAAGCTTCTGAGGGCTTTATCTCAGCAGGAATCTTATTATACATCTTATTGAATCTTTTGGAGAAGTCAGAGATAGACTCTCCTTCCATATTCTTCAAAGACCCGAACTCTGTCATGTAATACATGAAATCCTTCTTATCTCCCCACTTCCTTAGGAAAGCGCCATCTAGAGCTTCAATTCAAGCAATAGATCCGAGGGCCAATCCCCTAAACCATTTCCTCACCTCACTATCCAGGCTCTAGACGAAGACTCTCATCTAGACATCCTCATTTACAATGTTCAGGTTGTCTGCATAACTATAGAAAGCAGCCAGGTGCTCTTCCGCAGTTATGTCCTCTTCCCCAGTGAACTTGGGCATATATTTCAGGTAATCTCTAGGAGGGAGAGGATTTGCAGGTTGAGGCAGGACTAAGGGAGCATATCTAGCAGCTACTATGGTGTCCATTCTACTTAGAGGGGGATTAGCACCATCCATAGGAATATTAGGTGGAGGAGAACTTGGATGAGAAGGAGTTTGCGAAGGGGCTACTGGGAACGAGTCTCTAAGTGGAATGGGAAACAATAAGGGATTTAGGGAGAAGTCTAATGGGCGTAAGTCAACAGATGCTTCTCTTCATGCATATGTGGAAACAGTAACAAGAGGAGGAGTGGTAAAGATAGGAGTGGGGAAATATTCTATGGTCCTGGGTCTACGCCAAAGTAGAGCTTTAGGGGAGAGGGGAGTGACAAGGATTTCTCCCTCCAATCCTAGACCAGGAGGGGAAAACTCAGCAGGAACACTCCCAAAATTCAGGAAACAGGAAACGTCAGAAAAAATTCTGTTAAGAAACTGAGGAGGAGAAAATGGAGTTCCTACAGAAGGAGATGGCAGATTGCCTGGTTCGACGGTGGAATCTTCTCATTCAGAGGCCTTTCCTTTTCTGAGAACCACCTCTGGATCAGTTTCGGGTGTAGCTAGATTTAGCTGTGGATGGGACCGCGTGTGTCTACCTATGAAAGCCACAATTAACACGACAAGTTCGCCACAGTGGAGTCGTCACAATGGAGTCTCTAGGTGCACAGTAGCAATCTTCAAAGGCTCTGATACCTGATGCACCTTCAGAATCAGAGGCTCAATATCATTCAATCTCAGGGAAAATTTTCAAATTCGTCCCCGACAATGGCACCATAAATGTTAGCGTCAGAAGTCACTCCTGGATTTCTTGTAGGAGTAGAGCCCAACACCCATCAGTTTTATGTCACGATAGTTTTAATGGGTGATCAAATGGGTAGAGACTCAGGGAGATATCGATCTAACTCAGGGACTAGGTCTGGTATGTAAGGAGCAAAGGAGGTCTTGATCTAACTTCAGTCGGTGAGTTGATTAAAATATGAGCATGTGGAAGACTTGGTGAGAGGAGTGAGCAAACTACCTCAGGCAACAGGCCTTTCAACAATTTTTAGAAGAAAAACTCTGAATGCAAGATTCTCTTGGTTCAGGGCTTCGAGGAACTGAAGGGGGGACTTGACTGGATCCTCCAATTCCAAGTCGTTCAGTGCTAAGAAAATCACAGGGACCGATTAGAAACAATGCAACTGTTACAGTGATCCAACCTACATCATCCTATAACAGTTACAACTCGACTGGATCCTCCAATTTCGAGTTGATCTAACACAGTGTAAACAAAGACGTGAAAGAAACTGACATTCATAAGGCAAGAAGTCTCAAGAGTCCATGCATAACCAGAATAACCAGTGCTTCATTAAAGTTTTACAACCGGGAGCCTTGCTCAACCCTCGATCCCCCTACAAAAATGGCAAAAAACGCCCAAATATACTCCATACAAAACCCTAGTAGAGAAAACAAGATATTTCAATAAAAGCATTACGTCTGCATGCTTTCTGACAGTCTGCACATGCAGACTCCGGACGATTGCAATCAGAATCCTGACTGTCCTGCGGATGGATTGACATGCTTCATTCCTTTGCCGGACTTTCCATTTATGGCGGAGACGATGTCTAACCACCTCCAACAACTGCAATAACCACCCTCTTGGGATCAGGAATGGTTCTGGTCAACTCTGCCCTTTGGGGACGTGGAGGTATTCTCGAGGGGCCACCTGGACCAGCCGAACAGTTCACGGGATGAGAGGTGGAAGATGTGGCATGCTTGATGAGGAGGTTGTAGGCGCCAATATAGTGAAGGTGAGGCAGGGGGGGAAAGGGGTGCTTCTGTGTAAGTGATACGGGGACATGAGACAACGAATGGAGGAAGGTGCTGAGGTGGAGGTGACTGGGCGAAAGGGACACATGGCAGACGACGAGAGGGAGATGAGCTGAAAGGGAAGCCATGTGGCTGGACATGGCAGGATACGTGGGTCCTGAGATCAAAAAGGTGTGCAGGAGGTCGACACGACAGGCGGGGGCCCCACCTCATTCCAGACCCCCCCTTTCTCATTAAAAGAAGAATGGCAAGAGGGTCCAGAAAGGCTTGAGAGTCGCTGATCTGGGTGCCTCAATATCCACCATTGGAAAGGTGTGCACCCGATTCTGGACCCTCCCCCCCCCCCCTNAGGGGGGGGGGGTCTGAAATCACATGAGAGCCGTAGATTCAGGCAGACAGATCTTGATCGCCCAAAAGTGACGTTCATTAAAATGACGTGCCCACCCTCAAAACTTTGGGAAAGTGGGTTTTTTGGATCTATTTTCTTCGCCCAAGGGATGCTTCTTCAAGAGAGTACCCCCAGTCATAATCATGTGCTAACATAAGTAACTTGCCATTAATATTTCAAAATGATGAAGAAACCTCAAGGATTCAATAAGAGAAACAATAAATCAGTTTCCCTCTTATTTATATCTTGAGGATACAATCCATAATAAGCGTATCACAAAGAGTAATCCATGAAATCTGTGATTGCATTTTGAGACTTAGAATGAGAGAGGAGAATGAGGACACTTACAAAGGATAAATCCTAAAACTAGAGTTGATAGGAAAACACACTAGTAGCAAGGATATCAAACCCCTCTACCTTATGCTCCCTTAAGTAATAAGTTGATTGGTGGAAATTATCATATGAATTAATGTATAACCACCAACTTTTCTTAAGCAAGCCATTGTAATGCCTTAGTTTTGACCCTTGGAAGGTATTGGATCAAATTATGTATAAATTGTAAATGCATGGTTAATGTCATGATTGTCGAGCCATGTGAGCTTAAACAAATGATCTTGTAATATAAACCTGATAAATATGTTTTGAATGGATTCCTATTATGGAGTGTAAGACCAAGTCTTGATTAGAGAATGGATAAACATACAAATGTTACAAATGTACTTCTATTGACCATGTGGTAGAGTTACCATGGTGCACTTCATGCTGTGTAAAAAATGGTAATGTTAGAATGTGATATATAATGGTCCAATATGGATGAAGGGAGCACTAGGGGACCATGAGTCCACAAGAGGGAAAAATAAAAGGGGGGTTCATGTGAAAGAAAAAATTCTTGCCCAATGTTAACCCAAGACCTCCCATCCTTTCCATTATGTGCCATAAATGAACTCACCAATAGCTTTGACTTAGAAACCCACACATAAATGCATTAAATGGTTGGTTAATGAAGGTTTTCCTCACATAAATAAGGAGAAAGATACTTTGTAAAGAATAGTACAATCATTTTGGGAAAATGTAGGATCATATCATCCCAATATCCTACATTATTGTATGGTACTCGTTATCCATCATTCTCTCACTTCCCATGTATTCTCATTTGATATCCATCCCAAAATCTACAACTAATGGTAACAAGCACCATGAAAGGAAGAATTAGAAGGTTGCTTGAGCTTGTAGATATATTGCAATTTTTTCTACTAGTGTGAGAGTAAATCAACTTACTTTGGTAGAGAGATTGGAGGCTATAAGTGAGTGTAGAGGTTGGTGCAAGATATGAACCCACAATTTTGATATAGAGTACGCTACTTAGTAACATATTCTAAGCCAAGTAACTACTTTCCTAGGCTTTCCTAGAAGGAAATCAACAATTGGAGTCTTCCCACTTGCATCAGAGTATGAGATGGTAGTGATTTCATAAGGACCTATATGGAAAATAAGGAAAATGTCCAAGTTTTTTTGTAGGTATGCATGCAAAAAGAGAGTTTCATGGCTAATTTGATGGTTTGATGAGTTTTTGTAGTGAGAGGATTGGTTGAGTCATGAGAGCTATGGGCCAAGTTTAGTGTGTTATAAGCATGCAACCATTTTTATTTCCCTCTTGTCCTCATAGTCCGACTATTGGGTGGCTTCTATGTTGGATGCCTATGGATGGGTGGTGAATCACTCTTACACAACTAATTTCTTGGATCACTTTCACCAAAAGATAAATGTTTGTTCTTGTTTCACATTCATGTACTTTAATTATTTAATTTATGTTATGATGATGAATTATGTGTATACATGTAACACCCTAGTTTTGATCCCCGGAAAGTAATGTAATTATATATATAAGATCAAGGCTAAAAATCAAATAAAATGGCCAAGGGACAACTATGTATGTACACTGAAATTGTTAATAAAATACATCGTTGATTGCGATATGAGAGGGACATGAACATGGGGATATGATTCCACAAGAGATAAATGTGAGAGTGGGTTAAGGGGGCCCAAAGGGGTCAAATCTTGGAAATAATAATATTTTATTGTAATCTAAAGTACCTTACCTTAGACTATGTAAACAAACAAATCAACCTTGGGATGTGTGCTAAGGTAGTTAGGAGTTATTTGAGTGCCAAGTGGCAAGATGGGAACATGAAAATATAACCTTGGATTTTGCAGAATTGGACACTTATTCTACCTCATTTGAATTGGAACCTAGAGAGAGTTTCATGTTGTTTAACCCTGTAATAGAAGGTTGTCATTCTACTTGTAAATTCATGTTGAGAAATTAGGTTGTTGGTGCCAATTAATTACTAAAAAAAAAGAGATTTCCTAGCTAGTTTGCACTGGAACCCAAGCAAAATCTCAGATATCACGAGAGTCTAAATTGCAGAGAAGGGGGTCTACTTCTCTAGTTTGTGCATGATGAAGATGAAAGAGATATGGGCAGTTGGAATGACTATGAGAGTGAGGAGACCTTAATGATTTGGGTATTGAACTAAGTGAGGGAGATATAACCATCCATAGGATCTCATTTGTACTTGTGGATTCATATCCCCAACTCAAGGGTCTCCTGTTGCATAAAGAACTAGTGCATTAGTGAATACGGTTGGGAGGAATGTCCCTCATATGAAGTCAATTGGTGATTCATTTTGATAAAGATAAGTGTTATGGATTCTATGATATGATTGTGTATTTCTATGTTTAATTTTCTTTTATATTTCATGAACGGGTTGCATTTATAGTTATGTATGTTAATATAAGTAATGCATAAGTTTTCATATCACGTGTCTACACATTTTTATCATATGATAGGGCATAATTTAATTATGGTACCAGAGTTGGTTATTGAAGAGAAATTCAATGGGAAAATTGAAGAAATTTTCCAGTTCCCCACCATCCCAGTAGGAATAAGGGTGGTTGGGTAGGTTACAAACTAGTATCAGAGTGCAACTACAACACCTAGGATGTATGGGAAAAACACTAGAGACAGAGTGCATAAAATTGCAGAGGCAAAATTTGAGTATGCCTGCAAGTTATTTGTCAAAATTTTGAACTAAAGCATTATTGGCAAAATTTAAATTTTTGAAAATTTGGGGATTTTCCATACTAATGACATAACTGATGATGTGGTAGGTGATTTAGAGGCCAAGTGGGATCCACGTGTCAGGTGACATGGATTGACATAGTGGAAAATGATAATGGTTGTGTACATGTGGTATAGGCCATAGAGGAAAAAGGATGAGGGTCAAGTGTGTGGGTGGCAGGCTTGTGGGTGATGTCAATGCCATGTCTAATAAGAGGTTTGTAGGACTTTGGAAACATAGTGAAGGAATTACCTTCCACCCACACACTTGACCCTCATCCTTTTCCCTCTATGGCCTTTGCCACATGTACACAACCCCTACCATTTTCCACTGTATTTTTAGGGACTAGAGTTGAAGGAATTAAAAATACAGATAGAAGAGTTGTTGAAGAAAGGGTACATACACCCAAGTGTCTCACCTTGGGGAGCAACAATTCTTTTTGTGAAAAATAAGGATGGGAACTTGAGACTATGCATCAATTTTAGGAAGCTAAATAAAGAAACAATGAAGAACAAGTACCCTCTTCCCAGAATTGACGATCTCTTTGATCAACTAAAAGGCACAAAGGTATTTTCCAAGATTGATATGAGATTAGGGTACCATCAAGTGAGAATCAGATAGGAAGACATCAACAAGACAATTTTTAGAACTAGATATGGGAATTAGGAGTTTGCAGTGGTGCCATTTGGATTGTCAAATGCACCAACTGCCTTCATGTTTTTGATGAATGGTATTTTTAGAAATTACTTGGATAAGTTTGTCGTTGTCTTCTTGAATGAAAAAATTATATATCCTAAATAAGAGAAAGAGCATGAGAACTAATTAAGGATGGTGCTACATGTGTTAAGGGAGAATCAACTATATGCCAAGATGAGAAAATGCTCATTTTACCAAAATCAGATCCACTAGTTGGGGCATATAATTTCAAATGAAGGAATAACAATGGATACAAAGAATATTGAATCCATTAGAGGATGGACAACACCCATAAATGTTACAGAGGTCGGATATTTGATGGGGTTAGCTAGATACTACAAAATATTTACATGAGGTTTTACAAATATTGCATATCCCATCACTTCTTTGCAAAAGAAGGGGATAAAGTTTGAATGGACCTCCAAATGTGAAGAAAGTTTTCATCTTTTGAAGGAATTGTTAAAAATTGCACCAATATTGAATATAATTGATCCAAATGATAACTTTTTTGTGTGCACAGATGCACGCAAGGAAGGGATTGGTTGAATCCTTACACAAAATGGGAATGTGGTGTGCTATGAGTCAAGGAAGTTGAAAGAGCATGAGAGGAAATATGCCATGCATGACTTAGAGTCAGAAGCCATAGTTCATGCCTTAAATATGTTAGGTACCTGATCTATTATAATAGCAGAAAAGAGAAATACTGCAATGAATAACAATGGAACAACAATAGGAAACTGAAATACTGCAAAGAATAACAACATAACAACAAATTATATGGAACCACAACACCAAAATAATACCTTTATTGATAAGAAACAATGTTCACTTGCCTCTTTGAGGGGGAAACCTCCAACAGAGCAGAGCTCTATTACAATAATTCTCAAGACAAAGACTTCTGATGCCTCCTACTCTTATTTATACTAATTCCATCTTCTAAAGAACATGCTAGAGGAATATCTTTGTAGAAGCATAAGCTTCTATTAAGACTTCTTACATTAACTTGTTCTCATTTATTAAATTGGCCTTATTAATTAATGTTGGCCTTTATTACATGGAAAATAAATTATTCTACCTATGTGAGGGGTTAGGGAGGTTAGGTCCCTAACATTCCCCCCCCCTTGAAGAACATCCTTATCGTCAAGGCTTGAGATGAGGAAATTGTTGCAGAATGGTGGTTGACTCCCATGTGGCATGTTCTGGAGTTGTATATTTCCACTGTACTAACACTTCCTTGATGGTGCACTGACATAGACGACGTGCACGCTGGTTCAATACTGCTTGGGACTGCATCCAGATGGAACCTTCTTCATCTAGCTCAAGGATACTGGTTTGAGTTTGGCACTTAGTTCCAATCACCTTCTTTAAGCATGGGACATGAAAAAAATATGGATCTTAGAATGATGGGGAAAAGCTAACTAGTAGGCTACTGGTCCCACTCGCTTTAGAACTGTATAAGCACCATAAATTTGGGAGCAAGTTTTTGACGGTGTTCATATTTGAGTGAAGTATTCTTATAAGGTTGTGGATGAATAATCACTTGGTCCCCTTAAGCGAATTGACGTTTAGAACGACCTTGATCTACTTTTTGCATCATGCGATTTTGAACCATGACCAATTTTTCTTCGAGGGCACAAAGAATAACCACTTAGACTGTAATATTTTTTTCAACCTCCTAAACCTTCGAGACATTGGGCATGTATGAGAGAACCAACAATGGATTTTTTTCCGTATAATGCTTCAAAAGGAGTCATGCAAGTAGTTGTATGGTAAGATGTGTTGTACCACCATTCAACTAGGGGTAACCACTGATCCTCTCAGATGAATAACACCTCAAATATGTTTCCAAACACTTCTTGACAACTTTAGTTTGGCCATGAGTCTAGGGATGATATGCTCTACTGAGATGCAATTGAGTTCCCTGTAGCTTGAAAAATTCTTTCCAAAAATTGCTGGGGAAAGTGGGATCTTAGTTAGAGACAATAGAATGAGGCATGCCATGAATCTTGAAGACATTATCCATGAAAATTTGAGCCACTATGGATGCGGTGAATGGGTGTTGAAGAGAACATAAATGAGAATATTTGGAAAGATGATCAACTACCACCATGATGACTGACTTATTGCTTGATTTAGGTAAGCCAACAATGAAATCCATAGAAATATCCCTCCAAATAGTGGGTGGAATTGGAAGCGGTTGCAATGTTCTCGGGGCTTTGACTGTTTCTCCCTTTTTGCATTGAAAGACATCACATTCAACCAAAAAGGTGTGGATGTCCTGTTTCATACCATCCCCCCCCAAAAAACGTTTAACCCTTTCATAGGTTTTGGTAAACCATGAATTCCTAGCTGTGGGTGCAACAAAAAGCTCATAAAGCACCGTGGATTTAAGTTGCGACTGTTTTCTTAAATATAGATGGAATTTGTAGCAAATATCATCATTGTGCCAAGAGTACCCTAGAAAAGCTGGAGAATTGTCTTGCAATTGTTGGATTAGAAGAGAAATTTTGGGATCTTGTAGCCATTCTTGGAGAACATCTTGGAGACGATCTAGTACAAGGAAGGAGAGGGAAAATAGGGACCCTTCATCTTCATATTTTCTAGAAAGAGAATCAACAACCACATTTTCTTTAACTTTCTTGTAAATGATCTCATAATCATATCCAAATAGCTTGGTCAGCCATTTTTGTTGCTCGCGGGATGAAAGTATTTGCTCCAAAAAATGCTTGAGGCTCTGATGATCTGTTTTAATTTGGAAGAGTTGCCCAAATAAATAAGGGCACCAAATATCCACGACATGTAGAATAGCCAACATTTCATTTTCATTAATTGATTTTCCCAAATGTCACATCGAAAGTTGTTTGCTAGTGAAGGCCAAAGGCCAACCATTTTGCATGAGGACTACTCCAATTCCTTTCCCTGAGGCATCACATTCTAGGACAAAAGTCTTTGTGAAGTAGAGAAGGGCTAGGACAAGAGTTTTTCACATAACTGCTTTCAAGGCTTGGAAGGATTGATCAATAGTTGGAGTCCAAGTGAAGTCATTTTTTTTAAGGAGAGGAGTGATAGGTGCTGTAATTTTTCCATAATTCTCAACAAACTTACGATAATATCATGTTAAACCTAGAAAACCACACAATCTATTGAGAGTTTTGGGGTGAGGCCAATCCTGCATAGCTTCAATTTTCTTAGGATCCACCCTGACACCATCCTTGTCAACAAAATGACCCAAGTACTCCACTTCTGAGGCTCCAAAGGTACATTTAGATTGTTTGAGGAAAAGATGGTGCTGAGAGAGTAGATGGAGAACTTGATCCACATGGGCAAGATAATTTGTCCAAGTTTTATTATAGATGATAATATCATTAAATAAAACTAATACAAAATGACAGAGAAACAGATGGAAGACATGATTCATTAGACTTTGGAAAGTGGAGGGAGAATTACACAGGCCAAAGGGCATTACCAAGAACTCATAGTGACCTTCATGAGTTTGAAATACAGTATTAGGAATGTCTACCTCTTTCATATGTATTTTGTGGTATCCATAATGAAGACCAATTTTAGTAAAGTACTTGTGATTCAGGTGGATATTGGTGGCCACCCACCTATTCCAGCTGACTCCTCGTGTCCGTTTTTTGTTCAACACGTTCTTCTGTACTTCTTTGTAATTGTGGGTTCTACACTTCTGGGGATTTCTAAAGCCCCACACATCCTCCAGGTGGATACAGGTGGCCTCTCGCCTAACCCAACTGGATTATTTTGTATGTTTTCATGTCAACACATCTTGTTGTACTTCTAGGGCCGTTTTGGGGTCCTAAACGTTGTTTTTTTTGGCTTGCAACAATCAAATTGTAGATTGAGTCAAAGTTTGATGATTTTCTGTGTAGCTCTATGAAAGACCTTTCCAACGAGCTATCACATGCATATAATGAAGGTCGTATGAAAAAGTTACGACCTTGGGAAGTTTAGGTAGCAAATTACACCAACTTACCCATAGGGCCCACATGACTTTTGGCGTTTCACCTTCTAGGGTTAGATTTTTGGATGTCTAGGGTTTTGGAATTCATGAGTAATATAAAAAAGGCCTCTAGAGCCTCATTGTAATCCATTATTATCAGACGGATGCACGTAGGAGTCACATCTCTTCTTAGAGATAGCTACCACCATTCGAGCAAGTGTTTTAGTTATGTAGTTTTACAGTTTCAACCTATTTCATTATTTAATATAAGATATTGTTCACTGGATATTTGTGTTATTCTTCATATATCTGTGTTTATTGTATTCAATCTGTTAATTAGTTTGTTCTTCTTCTAAATCCGGATCAGTGGTATTAGAGCAGTCTTCTCTTCATTTATTTTTCTTCATGCATGTCCCCGACAAGATATGGGTACAAGAAGTTGGGACTCGAACCAATCGAGCCATTACAAGATCAATCGTGATGAGCCTGAAAACAACCCATGAGGATGAAAATAAAGATGATGGACCAAGATATCCTATTAAAATGTTTCTCAAGGAATCCCTCACGCGACAAAGGAACAAAATGATGGACAACTTCCTGCAGATCCTTCGACAACTTCCCATAGGAGAAGCATATTCATCAAGTGGCCATGCAAACCCCTTCAAGGTACATGTAAATTTTGATATTACATTATTTGAAGGACTAATAGATGTAGATGATGTAGATAAATGGTTGAATCTACTGGAAGGATATTTTTCGGTCCACAATTTTTCCGATAGGGAAAAGATTGTTTTTTCACTCCTCAAGGCCGCTCCCCATGTTAAAGACTGGTGGGATACTTACTTTGAGAAAAGGGCCATGGAGGAATATAAAATGTTTGTGGTGGCCCCTACATGGGATTCCTTCTAGGATTCCATTAAAGAACAATACTACCCTGTTGGAATCTACGAGGACCAGTACACCAGATGGACTAGCCTACATCAAGAAAGGGACCAGACAGTACCAAATTTCACCAATATTTTCCATACCCTACACACCAAATTGGGTATCAAATACTTTGAGCGTCATTTGGTGCTCAAATACCATGGTTGTTTGCATAGATACATTTAAACATAAATGGATTTCCTGGACATCGCCTCATTGGGAACGACTTATAGATACGCTATCAAGATCGAGCAGAAATTTAAGCAAAAATGACAAGATTTTGGATCTGCAAACCCCTCACAGCTGAAGCAGGGAAAAATCTACCCCAACCCATATAGAAAGGGACCAAGTCAAGATGACCACCCTCAAGACATCCGGTCCAAGCCGTAACAAAATAAGGGAAATGAGAAGACGAAGAAGGACACGGGAAAATTGTGTGAGTACCATTAAATTCCTCGGCACAACATCGAAGAATGCCTCTCCAAGCAGTCCCTCATGGTCGAGGTGAAGGATTCTGAGTCAGAGGCCGATTCTGATTCTGTGTCAAATCCTGAAGGAGGGAAGCAGATTATTGATGCTGAAACCAGTGCCACTATAGCTACCAACAAATTTTGGCCAAGCGAACCAGAAGAACCAAAGGAAGGGGAACACATTTTTCACTCGCAGATGTGGGTCAAGGGGGATATGCTTCATTTCATTGTTGATAGCAGTAGTCAGAAGAACCTGATTTCAGCAAAGGTCGTCAAGCGACTGTACCTACCAATAACACCGCACGCGCAACCCTATACCATCGGCTGGCTTCGCTAAGGAAGAGATCTTCATGTCATCCAAAAATGCCGTCTTCACTGCGACATCAAGCCTTTCAAAGATAAGGTAATGTGTGATATTGTTCCCCTTGAAGTTTGTGATGTTCTTTTAGGAAAACCATAGTTGTTGAAGTGTCATGCTGTGTATGAGTCTAGACCCCGCAATGTTATTATTACTTTGGGTAGACAATTGTATAGGATCCCAGAGGTAGCACCTCCTACTGCTATTTCTTTAATCTCTGCTAAGAAAAGTAGTAAGGTCATTTCCTAGACCGAGAAGTTCGTCTTCTTTGTGATCTGTGCTCACAGTAAGTAGAAGATCTCCACCACATCCGTGGCCTCTACACAACACCTCTCTTTGAAGCAGAAGCAAGTGGAAAGGATCATGGAAGAATATAGAGACATCTTTGCCTCACGTACAGGGGTACCAACACACTAGCAAGTCAATCATCCAATTGATCTGACCCCTAACGCACCTCTACCATATGGACCATTTTATCGGCACTCGCTGATGGAGAATGAAAAAATCAAGCATCGGATCCAAGAGATTCTTCAAAAGGGGCACATTAGACCCAACTCCTTCCCTTACAGAAGCCCGATTGTACTGGTGCAGAAGAAGGATGAGACTTGGAGACTTTGCATTGATTACAAAGCCTTAAAAAAAATCATAGTCAGGAACCGCTACCCCATTCCTCGGATTGATGACCTTATTGAACAACTCAAGGGGGGAAATTTATTCATCAATATTGACCTAAATTCTGGCTACCACTAGGTTCCCATCGAACCAACTGATGTATGGAAGACAACCTTCAAGTCTAAAGAAGGTCTCTACGAGTGGCTATTCATTCCCTTTGGCTTAAAAAATGAGCCGACCACTTTCATGAGGTTGATGGATGATGTATTGAGATCCTTCAACAACTCCTTTGTGGTAGTATATTTGGATTACATCCTCATCTTGAGCCGAACATGGGAGGAGCACATGCGACATATTCAATAGGTTTTGAGCACTTTGCAGCAACACAAGCTTTATGCCAACTTGGAAAAATGCTCTTTTGGCATGAACAAGGTCCAATAGTTGGACTAAATTGTTGATGAGCATGGGGTACATGTTGATCTATCTAAGATCCAATTCATCCATGACTGGCCAATCCCAACCACACTGACCGAGCTTCAGATATTTTTGGGACTAGCCAACTTCTATCGATGGTTTGTGTTGAGATCCTCCCATATTGCATGGGACCTCAGCCATGTGACCAAGGGCAGTGGTAGGATCAAGTTCGTGTGGGGTAAGGAGAAACAATGAGCATTTAATGATCTAAAGCATCGCTTATGCTCAACTCCAATACTCTCCTTGCCCGATCTACAACAACCATTTGAGACTGAGACTGATGCATATGACTATGCCGTGGACACAGTTCTCACTCAACATGGGAATCCGGTGGCATACCATAGTGACACACTCTTCGATACTGTCTGAAAATACCCCACCAATGACAAGGAAATGTATTCCATTGTACAATCCTGTCGTCGATGGAAAAATTATATTATGGGGAAAGAGACGATCATACACATTGATCACAAGCCTCTGTAGTTCATATAGACACAGGGGAAATTGCATAATGACCGCCATCAGAAGTGGTCCACCTACCTGCAATAGTTCCATATCAACATCAAGTATAAGGCACGCATCTCCAATCATGTCTCTGACTGCCTCAGTTGGCTTCCCGTGGCTGCACTCACCACTGTGCTCCATTCATGTGGATATGAAGCCTCCTAGTGGCCCCAACTTTATCAGCAAGATCTGAACTTCGCCACCACATATTAGCTCTTGGGTACATGTGCAACTGTCACTGATTTTCATGCGCAACTTCCACCTAGGCTATCTCTATGTTCCTATAAGCGAGCGTGGAAATATGATTTGGGAAGCCCACTACAGTCGGGTGGCAGGACATTTTGGCGTAGAGAAAACTATGGTCGTTCTTTAGAAACATTTTTATTGGCCAAACCTTAATCAGGATGTCATCAAGTATATAATATATTGCACTACTTGTGCTATTTCCAAGCCAACCATCAAGAAGCAAGGCTTATACACCCCTCTTCCTATTCTCGAGAAGCCTTGGGAATCCATATTAATGGATTACATGTCTGGATTTCCATCCACCAAGTAAGAAAATGACTGCGTATTTGTGGTCATTGATCGGTTTTCGAAGATGACCATCCTCACAGCCTGTAAGAAGAATGTCACAACAAAAGATACTGCCAATATCTTCTTTGAACGAGTGTGGGTCCACTTTGGGATACCATAGACCATCATCTCCGACCGAGACATCAGGTTCCTCAACACCTTTTGGTCGAGTCTCTAGTCTTTGTTGGACACCAAGATAACAAAATCCACTATGTTACAGGCCCAAATCGATGAGAAAACAGAGGTCATCCATCATATGATTGTGCACATCTTTCACATGTACAATTCTAAGAATCTACGTACATGGGACGAGAGTCTCCCATATGTCCAACACAATTACAACATGGCTCTCCATAGTTCCACCAGCCATAGCCCATTTCAAGTGGGTCTGGGATTCCAACCCTTGGGACCCATTGATGTTTCACTTCCTCTTACCACCTCACAGACAAACTCTTCCCCTGATTAGTCTACGATCGAAAAATACACCAGATTCATTAAGCGGATTTAACACATCCACTAATAGGTCCAAGAGATTTTGTAGAAATCCAATGCTAAGTGCAAGAACCGCTATGATCAACACATGGTACCACACCAGTTTTAGGTTGGCGACAAAGTCTAGTTACATTTACAGAAGGAGCATCTCACCGAGACCAATTGGAAGCTTCTCCCACTTTGTTATGGTCCTTACACTATCACCATGGCTGTGGGTAGCAATTCTTTTGAGCTCAACACTCCACCCTTCCTTGGTATGCATCCAGTATTAAATGTGGACCTCCTTCAACCATATTTTCCACTATTATTGTACACCTACGAGATCATAGAACAACTGACACCAACAGAGCTCAACCCTGACTGTATGGAACAAGCATCCACTTACCATATAGTGGACACACAGGTCAAGGGCACTCACCAGCAGCGGATCCAACTTTATCGAGTTGTCAAGATAGGGAAACTCCTACACCAAGGAAAGTGCTCACCTAGGGAAAAGTCCAGCAGAAGTTTCCTCACCTTATGGGGGAACTCAATGCAATGGAGACCATTTCTTCCTAAGGGGGTAGGATTGATCCAGGTGGATATTGGTGGCCACCCACCTATTCCAACTGGCTCCTCGTGTCTATTTTTTGTTCAACACGTTCTTCTATACTGCTTTGTAAATGTGGGTTCTACACTTCTATGGATATATGAAGCCCCACACATCCTGCAGGTGGATATGGGTGGCCTCTCACCTAATCCAATTGGCTTATTTTGTATGTTTTCATGTCAGCACATCTTGTTGTACTTCTAGGGCCGTTTTGGGGTCCTAAATGTTGTTTTTTTGGCTCTCCACAATCTAAATGAAAAAAGAGTTTGAATTTGATTGAGGAATGTGTATTAGTCTAAAATACATTTCCAACGGGCTATCACATGCCTAAAACGGAGGTCGTATGCAAAAGTTACGACCCTAGGAAGTTGAGGTACCAAATTACACCAACTTGCCCATAGGCCCCACATGACTTTTGATGTTTCATCTTATAGGGTTAGGTTTTTGGATGTCTAGGGTTTTGGAATTCATGAGTAATATCCAAAATTCATCTGGAGCCTCATTATAATCCATTCTACTCAGATGAATGCATGTAACAACCACATCTATTCTCAGAGATAGCTACCACCATTCGAGAAAGTGTTTCAGTTCTGCAGTTTTACAGTTTCAACCTATTTCATTAATTAATAGAAGATATTGTTCGCTGGATATTTGTGTTATTCTCCATATCTCTATGTTTATTGTATTTAGTATGTTAATCAGTTTTTTCCTCTCCTAAATCCATATCAACTCGACACCACTTAATTCATCCAAGAGATCATCAATGATAGGAATGAGAAATTTGTCTTTGATGGTGAGTTTGTTGAGGGCGCGAAGGTTGGGACACATGCACCAAGTGAATTCTTTCTTAAGTACCATGACCACATGAGACGAATAGGGGCTGGTACTAGGACATATAACACATGTGGTGAGCAATTCTTGAACAATTTTTTCAATTTCATTCTTTTGGGAAAAGGGATGACGATAAGGTTGAACATTGGGAGGGAGACTGGATGGGACGAGAGGAATGGAATGATCATGAACACCATGGGAAGGGGGAAGTCCATGGGGAGTGGAAAAATAGCTTGATGTTTGGAGATAATAGATTGGAGGTTAGGATGCATAGAGGGTGCCTAGATTTCTTGAATGGAATGGAGTTGGGAAATAATTCCTGAATGACATTTTTTGAGGAGCTTTTCCATTTGTTGGGAACTGATGATCTCATGAGAGCCTGTTTCTATGACTTAGAACTTATATTTTTGGCCCTCTTGGTGGAATTGCATGGTTAATTCTTTAAAATCCATGAGGATGGGACCTAGAGTCCGTAACCATTCCACACCAAGAACAATGTCACAACCACCCATGTCGATAGAAAACATATGAAATTTCATGTGGTACTAACCAATTTGGAGACACACATTTTCACAATGCCCCCCACATTTCATGGAATCTCCATTGACAATAATGATTTGAAATTTGTTGACTACATAGATATAACAATTGGTTTCTTGGTAAATACAACGATGAATAAAATTATGGTTGTTTCCACTATCAATGAGGATCATGACCTTCCGATTCTTAATGGACCCAATTATCTTGAGGGATTGGGGAGCAGAGAATCTAGTGAAATCATTTAGTGAAATGACCTGTTTGACTTCAGAGGGGGGGGGGTGTCAAAGGGTGGATTAATATCAATTGGCTAGGGTAACTCATCCATAGGGGGGCCTCGACCTCTTCTTTATAAACATCCTCAGAGATGGCCATAAAATATTTTGTTCCTTACACTTGTGCCCTGGAAAATATTTGTCATCACAAATGTAACAAAGGTCCTTGAGTTGGTGTTCAACCATTTAAGCCCAGGTCAATTTCTGGATATTCATTGGAGTGGAGTGTCTAGGGTGGGGAATAAAGGAGGGTTTTCTGGTTTGATAAGAGACAACCTATTGTGCTTCGTAAAATCTTGTAGTAGCTTCCACCCAAATTTGAGGGAGATCCATGAGGACATGAGCACGAATCTCATCCTAGAGGCCACTGATAATAGTTGTCATCAAAACTATAACAAATCTCCTTGAGTTGGCATTAAACCATTTATTCCCAAGTCAATTTCTAGATCTTCAGTGAAGTGGAAGGAGGGGTGGGAGTGGAGTGTCTAGGGAGGAGAATAAAGGAGGGTTTTCTGGTTTGATAAGAGACAACCTATTTTGCTTCCTTAACTCTTTTAGTAGGTTCCACCCAAATCCGAGGGAGAGCCATGAGGACATGGGCATGAATCTCATCCTTGAGGCCAGTAATAAATAATTTATGAAAAAAGGCATTGAGCATGCCCTTTGTGCGGAAAGCCAAGCACTCAAAAGAAGCTATAAAGTCTTCCACTGTGCCAAATTGTTTCAACTTGGTCAAATGGCCTAAATGGTGGGTGTTGGTGTCAAAGCATTCATAAAGTTCTGCAACAAATTGTGTCCAAGCCACATACCCATGGCAAGATTTTATTTTCCATTTCCACTATTGATTGCGTTCATGATATAGATGGAGAACACCATACCGGAGTTTGGGAAACTCATCAATAATGTCGTGCAAAGAGAAATAGTGTTCCATTTGAGTGACCTAGCCTATGGGATTTGAGCCATCAAATTTGTTCACCTCCACTCTAGGGAGACCCAGGTCCTGATGAAAGTGGTTGGAAGGAAAGGATGTGGAATAGGAGGATTCAATGCCTTTGGGGTGATAAGGTGTGGTAGAAGATAAGGGATCTTGGGCATGCTTAAACAATGTGGTCAAATTGTTCACTGCATCTTGGGATTGCTGACACATGGTTGTAAATTGGTGTTGTAGGGGCTAGTCGACTATGTTGACTAGGCCCTAAGAAATGGTCGGTCAAATGACGTAGTCAGAAATGTAAGTCGGTCGAAGTATATGATAACCAACCGACCCAGGGAGTTAAGTAGTTACAACTACCTGATAACTAGATATATAGGAGTATAAATAGACAAGCACATAGAGACTCTAATAGCTCTGTGTGAGATATTGTATACATTGTATTGCATTGCTATATCCTTTAATAAATATAGATCTTTGGGATATCACTACTTGTTTATGTCTTTGTCTATATCTATATGCATGTATCTTCTATGCTACTTATGTAAGGACTATTGGTAACTCTCCCTACATTCCCCTAGATTACAAAATTGGTTCATTTTCCGGTAGTTCTAAACCTGGGCATGCAAACGTATACATATATTTTAACCCTACAAGACATACATGAATGGTGGGAGCGCAAGACTGAGAATTGCATTAAAAATTACGCCCGAAGAAATAATCTCTCAGTCCCAAAAGCAAGAGAAAGATTCTTTTCAGAAACCCACAAAATATTTTTAGAAGCCGTCTCTGAAGCACTATTTCTCTACATCAACAAGTCGAGTAATGCGAATTTGACAGTCAATGAGAAACTAGGCCTCAATATTATGAACATAGGAAGAATAAATTTACATGATTGGTTCGAGCCAGTTGTCAAAGAATATATCTCAGAGAAAGCTGTCGAATATAAAATATATCTTGATAGAATCAAAGAAAGTTTTTATACCGACTCACACAAAGTATTCTTGTGTACTATCATAACACTGCTTCATAAATTCCTGCTCGACAAGGTATATAATGACATTGTTGAATACCGACCTCGACTAGGCACATTGTTACCAAATAGTAACTATCAAGAAAGGGATGAAGAGTGGGAAGGATTTTTGGATGCAAAGTGCAAAGATACAAGACAAGCCTAGGATTATTTTTTGAATAAATGAGCATGGCTAGTATTACCAACCTTGAGTAAGTCAGGGCGACGATGGGGGGTTGGTCGAATATTTGAGATGCTACAAGGAAAACATGCATGAATTTCTGATTATTGAAGCATAAATGTCATCGAGAGGAAAACAAGCACACAAGCAATCCATTGACATCCAAATATTGGAGCAAGAAAAAAGGAAAAATAAAAGGGAATAATTTCGTAACCTTTCGAACAGTCATAAGTCTAATATAAAAATGATCTGGGAGGGTCAGCCTAATATAGTACGTGAACCGTCTGAGTATGAAGTGAATCAACCATATCTGACAATAACAATAGCTGTGGTGACCCCCGGAAGAAGTAGTGATGTAGAGTTTATAGAGACTATATTAAATGCCTATCAACCAGAGGATGAACCTGAAAGAATGTATTATGAAGAATCAGGACCAACAATACACACTTCCCTCGTGCTAGAAACCATCCCGCGAATAAAAGAATTCCTCCAGCAAAGACTCCAGATTTATGACCAATCTACAAGATTATGGTACAAAATTGTCGAGCATGAAAACCTACGATATGTGCTCATTGTTGAACCAGAAATAAATGAAACTGACAACATGCTCATCCAAATTAAGGATCTCACTGACATGACCCCCCTGCCAAAATTATTATCAAGAGAAGAAACTAGTTATAGTCGTGAACTGACACAACCATTGGATCGACGCCTAGTCAAGTATAAAGATCAAAGTTCCCAAACCTAAGAGACACTTTTGGCATTCAACAGGAGGTAGTTATTCCTCAAGTACTACCTAGTAAAATATCAACCAATATAAAAAGTGAAAATAAAATCTGATCTAGGACTCGACAACTTAGTCGAAAATTTTGGTAACACAGACACCACAGAAAGTGAGTACCCCTAAAAAGACAATAAAAATGGGATTTAACCACATACCCCTATATGAGGGAGATGAGGACCCAAAAAGACACTCGTTTGTGTGCGAAAAATTATGGGATGTCACAAACATCACCAACGAAGACAACCAAATGGCACAATTCTAAGCTGCCCTCTGACACTGTGCCCTAACATGGTTTATGAACTATACAGAAAATAAAAAATGGAAAAAGTAGGACATAAAGTATAATTTTCTAACATTTTTTAAAGTCCAAGATGTCACACACTTGATTGCACAAAAACTAAAAGAAATAAAAAAATGACCAAGCGAATCAGTACGAGAATATGTTAAAAGATTCAAATATCTCTTGAGTTAAATTCAAATAGAAACCGACCAAATCTTGCTAGTTCAATGGTACGTCGTTGGGTTATTGCAATGAATTTGCTCACCATTACACATGTAAAAAATAACCACCTGTGAAGATGCGTTACAGAAAGCACAACACATCGAATCAGATGACGACGGCCCGTCGACTGCTTTGTCGACCAAAAGAATTGAAGAAAAAATAGAGCACTTACAACAAATGATAAAGAATATGTCTATAAGGAGAAATAAACTTTGGTGCACATCATGCTACGAAGAAGGACATACGAAGGAAACATGTAGCATCAATGATCAACCACCACCAATAACAGATGAACATAGAGTACAATCTCAGGAATATTGCAACATATGCGAGTGTCTTACTGATCATAGTGTACAATATTTTCCACACAATCTGAAAAATACCAAGTGGTGCCATATCTGTGAAGATTCTAATCATAAAACACAAGAATTCTATTTCAATGCATGGAATCAAGCCAGTGTACAAACAATCTATCACAAAGAAGCCACCAATGAAGCTGATAGTTACGATTGAAGGGATGAGTACTACGACCGAGGAGGCGACGATTGATTTGGTGGTCGAGGTCGAGGTCGAGGATGAACATACTACTACAACTACTAGAAATATGATCACATCAGTCCAGATTGTCCAATGAAAGATATAATTGACTTGAAATTCTGCACTAAATGCGACGTTGGTGATCACTCTTAGAAGAGTGCCCAATAGTACTTGACAAAATTATGACTAGAAAAAATGTTAATCTCCTACATGAAGTATCAAAAAAAGAAGCATCGAATTTAAAAAATTTAAATGTCATGAAAATATTTGGCACAGGATGAGATCTTAACAATACTACCTTTCACGACCAAAAAAAATGGAAGGATAGTTTCTTTCCAAATTATGATAAGGAAGAGAAAATTATGAAAGAAGCTATTAGATTCTTTAGGAAAAAAAATGGAAGATATAATGAAGATATTATAAAATAATTCCTATAGCTATTACATGAAAAAAATTCATTCGGTTGATTGCTAGAATTGCTAAATATACTAAAATAATACAAAGAAGGACAAAGACCAACAAAGGATGTCAGACAAATCTTGTATAATCATAAATAATATGATCCACAAGTCAACCTAGAGATCAATGAAGTATCGATCAAATAATTAGTTGTCTATTTTGGATCCCAAGTCAATATCTTACCTCGAGAAACTTGGATAAGATTAGGTCGACCTGCTTTAGCACCAATTCTGAACTATGTCAAACTTGTGGAGCAAAGACTAATAGAGCCCATTGGTATTCTTAGAAATGTCGACACTTAATTAATGGGTATTCCAACTCAAGTCGAATTTGAAGTCATCGACCTAGTTGAGGGGATGCCAACATATGCAACACTTGTTGGTTGGTCGTGGGGTCAAAAAATGAAAGGAAACATCTCTCTGGAAAAAGATATAATTAAATTAAAAGGCGATGGAAGAAAAATAATCATTCCCTTAGGTCCAAAAGAAGGAAAACCATGGACTGAATCATGGGATGAAGACCAAGAGGCTCGATGCATGTATCAAATAAACAATGAAAAAAGAGATTATGTAGAACCAACCGTACAAGAATAAATTTTGAGAGAATGTCCCATGTCGGTCAGACATAACTCTGACTCTGATTTATACAAATGGAAAATCAAGAATTAGGAATCACACACGAAAGATTGTTGGTCCATTGAAATCATACTAAAGCATCCGACAATGTGCTACTTGATCCATGCGGTACCAATAGTATATGAAAATAAAATTCGGCAGACTCCCACTCTTATACCAACTGACAACCGAATAAGCAATCCCTTATGATATAATGAATGACACACACCTTTGACACATGTCAAAGTAGTGTCGAAATCAGTCGTAGAGAAAGGAAGAAAACATAGCCTCGTGGAAACCTTCACAGGCCAAGATGCAAGTTGGTGGGAAACACACTCCCCCAAGATACAAACGTGGATGACCCTGTCAACATATTTCATTGAAAAATTTGGAGACCAGAAGTTATCCAAAGCAACTGATATCCCCATTTTCAGGTTTGGGTATGATCCAGTAGAGCATATTCAATGATGTGAAAATGAATGGCAAAGGATAGGTTACATAAAAAAATGGTATGGCCCCATATATTTCCAAGAATGCTATATGAGATACCAAACAAGAGGTATAATATTGAATAATCTTGCAAGACTTTGAATTCAATACTTTGTGCAAGACTTTGAATTCAATCCAGAAGAGGAACACCTGAAACAAGCAACACAAGAAATCATAAACTTCTTAGAAAATCCAACACTAGCTGCACAAAAAGAAAAATGGAAGATGAAGATGGATTTTGGATTGACATCAACTTACAATCTTATTTTGACAGAAAATAAGGAAGTATTGATGACACAAAGTCTCGACATGGAAAATATAAGGTGCCCAAGACAAATCTTTCAGTGGAAAAAGGACCACCCAACATTACAAAATCACGTGAAATCAATCTTCAACATAGCTACAAAACAAAAAGAAGATTAGGAACAACCTGACTTCCCAAAAAGTTTTACAAAAAATGAAGAGGGGGAACATTATCTTGACGAAGCAAAACCACTAGAATGGATGGAGGCCGAAATTAAAAAAAAATAATTCGACATATCAAACGACGAACGCCCAAAAATGATACTAATAGGTGATTATTGGTCAAACAAGCAAATAGATGATATATTCAATTTGCTAAAATACTATCAAGAAGTTTTTTCCCACGACTACAAGGAATTGAAATGAATTGTAGAAGAAATGGGAGAGATGAAGATTGAACTCATTCCACGAGCAAAGCCAATAAAAAAATGACCATACAAACTAGCCCACAAATATAAGTTGATCGTACAAAAAAAGATCAAAGGAATGCTACAAGTAGGTATTATTTACCTAATCGACAAAACAGAATGGGCAAGCCCCATGGTGGTGCAACCAAAGAAAAACAAACCCCAAGAATCTCAGAATCTGCATCGATTTCAAGGGACTCAACAAATTGATTATGAAAAATATGTTTCTTACCCCCTTCACTGATGAGATCATTAACAAATTTTTTGGACACAAATGCTACTCATTTACCGATGTGTTCTTAGGTTATAATAAGGTGCCAATAACAAAATAAGATCATCCAAAGAAAACATTGGTCTCATAATTCAGATTCTTTGCCTACAGAGTCATGCCATTTGGACTGAAGAATGCACCAACAATATTCTTGAGAATAGTTGTTAAGGAATTTCAAGAATATATATAAGACTATGGTTGTCTACTTTGACGACTGGAAAGTATACAACTTACTTAAAAAACATATATAATGGCTTAGTCTTATGCTAGAACGATGCAGGAAAATCCAACTATCGTTAAATATTAAGAAATGCATATTCACTACACCAATTAGAATCTTTCTAGGACATGTGGTATGTAAAGATGGAGTAAATGTCGACATGAAAAAGATTAAAATTATTCTCGACATAAATCCTCGTGTGAACCAAAACAAATCAAAATTTTTCTGGGACACACTAGATATTATAGAAAGTTTATACGCCACTACTCAGACATCACATTTCCAATGGATGAGCTTCTACAAAAATAAATCGAGTTTATATGGAGCCAAGATTGTGAGGAATACTTTGAATTCCTAAAGAAGAAGTTTGTCGAAGCTCCAAAACTAAAATTTCTCGATTGGTAGTGAAGGTTTCATGTACATGTCTATGCCTCCAACATTGTTGTTGGGTCGATGCTAGCACAACCATACAACGACATAGACAATCATCCAAACACATATGGAAGTCAGAAATTAGACAAAACAAAAATAAACTATTTGATCACAGAAAGAGAAGCGATATCAATGATATTCACTTTAAATAAATTTTGTCATTATCTACTTGCCAATCCGTTCACATTTTTTACAGACACCATCAAGCATTGAAATATTTGGTCAATAAATGGGTCCACCAAGGAAATATTTTCTGTTGGTTACTTTTTTTTTCCAGGAGTTTAAGTTCGACGTAATCATACGACCTAGAAAAAAGAACGTCTGACCCGACCACCGATCACGACTTGAAACAGGAGAAAACCTGACATGAATAGACAACGACCTCCCATATGCACACATATTCAGAGTCAAAGTTACTCCTAAGGATTTAGAAGATATAGCAAATTTTTTAGAAGAAGGAAAGGCTCCAGAACATCTCTCAACAAAAATAAAAAAATTGCTAGCCTTAAAAGCTACACCTTTCACAATCATAAATGGGTACCTCTATAAAATGGGAATTGATGACATTCTAAGGAGATGCATTCCTGAACATGAAAGGGAATACATTATTAATGAGGCTCATGTAGGACCAGTTGGGGGCCACTTTTAGGCTAACACGACAACCCGAAAGATACTACAAGCAGGCCTGTGGTGGACGACTCTACATCAAGACTGTCAAGATCAAGTTAGAAAGTGAGATAGCTGTCAAAGGCTTGGGCAACCTCTGTGGAAAAATTAAATTCCTCTCAGTTCAATAAATCCTAATAAAGCATTCAAAATATGGGCCATTGAATTTGCTGGGCCTTTTCCACAGAGGGAAAGAAGAACCAATGCTAAGTATATTATCACTGTTATAGAATATGTGACTAACTGGGCAGAAGCTAAGCTAGTAGAATCATGTACCTAAGAGATTGAACCAAAATTCATCTATGAGAATATAATTACGAGGTTCGACTGCCCTCTTACACTAATTAGCAACCATGGAACACACTTTGTGAATGAAACAATTAAAATCCTGCTAGCAAAATTTTTGATCAGCCATAGAAGAACGACTACCTACCATCCACAAGAAAATGGGGCGGTCAAATATTTTAACAAAACATTACATAAATGACTTACAAATATTTGTGGCATAAAAAAAGATGATTGGGAAAAAAATATTCCCGTAGTACTGTGGGTATATAGATCATCATATAAATGATCGACAGGTCAGACTCCATTCAATATTGTCTATGGACAAGAAGTTGCTATTACCTTGCACTTATGGACCAACTCCAACAAGGTTGCAACTGTAGAAAAAATTGACAACAATAAAAGTTTGAACAAACGACTGTACCAAATGAACAAGACTGGAGGAAGGAATACTAATTGCAATGCACCATAAAGAGGTCTAGAACCAACAACAAAAAACATGGTATGATTGACATATAAATAAAAAAGGATATAAAAAATGGAGATTTAGTTTTGTTGTATGATAGTCGTATAAAAGGAAAACTAAGAAAACTAGAGACAACATGGATTGGACCCTATGTTGTCAAAGATATTCGATCGAAGGGAGTAGTCCAACTCTCAACACTATTGGGGCACCCATTCAAAAAATCAATTAATGTTGCCCATCTAAAAAAGTATCACATTTAAAAGAAAAGAACCTCGTTGGAAAAATCTAGCAGGGAATTGACAACACAGACGCAAATACGACATTCTGGTTAGTGTTGAAACAAATTCGACTAATCATTTACTTATGAAAATAAAACCTGCTTAGTCTTATAAACAAAATCCATTTATAAAAAACAAATTTGGGTATAGGAAATTTTCAATGAAAATTTAAGTATTAAAGGTCCATCAAAGCATCAAAGAGAAATAAATAAAGCATGAAAATGGAGAGAGGAAGAAGTCTCTGGTTGAGCCCGAGACAAAGAAGATGAAGATATGATCGACATACCACTCCATCACCTGACCTAAGGAAAATACTGATGAAAATACAATCAAGTGATCAGGACAGATCGACATGAAGCGAGTGCAAGAGACGTCAATATCATATAGACAGAGTGAGGCATAACAATATGGACGAGCACATAAGTCACCAGGAACATCGATTAAGTCACACCGAAAACAAAAAACATAAAAACTTAAGAACAACATTCGATCGACCCATGTATCAACCATGCATTAATAGAGGAGATATCATCGGTCGAACTCAAGAAAATAACGACCAAGGAAACACCGAAGCCCATAAAGAAAGTGAATTTACTTCATGTTAGGGAGGGCTTGGCGAGAATAAAGAAAACATTAATGATCGACACGATTGGGATAAACATTGCACAACTACCAATGAGACCATCAGTTGCATCGAAATGTATGACAACCAATCACAAGATGTCTATTTAATTCTCGACAGGACCCAAGTGAATGCCAACTAATCATCAATCTAGATATCCAATCATTCAACCTAGTTGTATCTCCATCAGTTATGACGGAAGAGTGCGAATTGCGAGAAAAATTGGATGCATTTAATCTAAATCTTTTGGTACAGGCTATAAACCTTGAAGAAGCTTACGAATTCACTTCAATGTTATTTTTTCCCCTGCAACTAAGCACAGATTTGAGCATAATGACATATTTAAATGATTTTCCAAAGATCAATGATTAAGTTTCAAAAATTCCAAGGATGAGAGGTCAAGTTGAAAACACACTGGAAGGTGCAAGACCAAGACAAATATTTGATCGCGTGATTGGCCAACTCACTTTGTAGATGCCTTCAAAAAATACATGATACAAACAATGCAATGGAAAGTATAGAGCGTACATGGAATTTGACCATTGACAACAAAATCAAAGAAGCTCTCACTGTGAAACTAATAAAGGAAAAGGAAGTAGAGCTACAAATTTCACAACAATAGCAGGACTGGAAGCCAGAGAGGAACTAGGCAGAATTAGAAACTAACTGAGCAGTCAACCATCTCACTCAACTCAAAGATAACATGCAGGATACAGAGCAACAATTCGACCTAGATTCAAACTCAATTCAGACAACCGAGATAGAAGAAAAATCCAATATGCTCACCCAAATGAAACTCCTAAGCCTAGAAGCACAAAAAGAGATCAACGCAGGGTGTAACTTTGCAGAAAAAATGAAGCATCACCCCCTAGTATCATTTAGATCACCTCCAGATTCATCATAGAAACTAAAAAGGATAATACAATCGACTCAACCAGTGGCAAAATTTTAGGTGCAACACCTTATGTCGGTCAAGCACATGAAATTTTTGTCTCCTCCTACTTCAACTTTTCTTCTTCTGTCTGTCTTCTACTTCTCAATATTGTAATCAAGTTTTGTAAATTTAATTTTGTATACGAGTTTCCCCTTTGCTCGGGATGAGTAAGGAATTGAGGTGGGGGGAGATGTTGTAGGGGCTAGTCAAATCTGTTGACTAGGCCCACTAGTTGACTAATATATAGTGAGTCGAATGATGTAGTCGAAAATGTAATTCAGTCAAAGGATCTGAGAACTAATCGACTCAGGCAATCAAGTAGTTATAACTGCCTGATAGCTAGATATATAGGAGTATAAATAGACAAGGACAGAGAGACACTAATCGTTCTGTGTGAGAGATTGTATACATTGTACTGCATTGCTATATCCTTTAATAAATTCATATCTTTGGGCTCTCACTACTTGTGTATGTCTTTGTCTATATCTATATGCATGTATATTCTATGATGCTTATGTAAGGACTACTGGTAACTCTTCCTACATTCCCCTATATTACAAAAATTGGGTTATGGATTTGGGTATTGATTCGAGCGGTGCAAGATGAGTATTAATGCTAGATATATTGGAAGTAAGGGAATAAATATCAGTCATGGGTTGCTCATGATCTTTTTCCAGGGTAGTGAGGCATTATTCCTAGTCTTGGCTGCAGGTGTGGGCCATTGGGATGGGAAAGGGGGTGGTTGGGGCCACACTGAAATGGGTTACTGGGGAATAGTACCACAACAATCAGTGAAAAGAGAGGAATTTAATGTGATAGGTACCAAATAAGGGTGCCTGGAAGGGATCGGGTCCACTCGAAAAAAGGCTTAAAAATGATAGGTACCACTGTGATTAGGGAGAAGAGAGGAATCCAATGGGATATGTCTCAAAAAATGGTGCGGGTAGGACCCAAACTTTTTTTTCTTACTCCTACAGAGTTACATTCTGATCTTAATAGCACTGCAACGACGAAATGGCCACATTATTAAAAAGAAGAAATGTGTAGTAATTTCGCAACCCGAATGCAGGAGGCAAGGCTGTAGGACAATCGATCTTGTCTATTCCTTTTCTTTTCTGTTTCCTTCCCAAGGGTTAGCGTTTAAAGTTTCTATAGACAAGGGTTTTCCCTATGTTATAGCTCTCTTATATACATGCGAGGTTTAACAATAGTACTCGACCCAATATCTTAGGGCACCAACTAAGGAGGCTAGATCGTACCCTTATCTGTACTACCCGATTACCCAAGTACTGAAGAGTATCTTCTCAAGTGTTTTTCTTGGTGGAACTATAGCAGTCAGGCAACCGATCGATTGATCTATGGACGGTTTCATGATACCTAGGCTATTCCATATACAATTTTTTTCTAATGCACTACCACTCAAAGGGGCACCAGCATGGGTTACAAGGGTGTCCAAAAGTGTGAGCTTAAAAACCTATTGTATTTTTTGTGTGTATGCTTCCCCAACTGTGGATTTATGTGCTAAATGAAAAATCACTGGAGTTTTAAGACGTCGAAATACCTTTCTACCTTGAAATTTTTTAACCCACAATTTCTGCCAAGGAAAGTGCTCTGACACCACTTGTTAGGTACCAAATCTATTATAATAGCAGAAAAGAGAAATATTGCAGTGAATAACAACGAAACAACAACATGAAATTGAAATACTACATATAATAACAATGGAACAACAAATTATATGGAACCACAACACCAAAATAATACCTTTATTGATAGGAAACAATGTTCACTTGTCTCTTCGAGGGGGAAACCTCCAACAGAGTAGAACTCTATTACAACAATTCTCAAGACAAGGACTTCTCATGAATCCTACTCTTATTTATGCTGATTCTATCTTCTAAAGAACATTCTAGAGGAATATCTTTCTAGAAGTGGAAACTTATATTAGGTCTTCTTACATTGACCTATTCTCATTTATTAAATAGGCCTTATTAATTAATGTCAGCCTTTGTTACATGGAATTTTTTTTATTCTACCTAGATGAGGGGTTAGGGAGGTTAGGCCCCTAACAAAATATGTGGATACCTTATCTCATGGGTAAAATTTTTGAGCTAAGGACATACCATAGTGGTCTAAAGTTTTTGTTTGAGCAACCAACATTTGAATGCCATACAAGTTACATGGATGGAATTCCTTAGTGAATATGACTTCAATATCAAAAACATTAAAAGTAAAGATAATAAAGTGGATGATTCAATTAGAAAGAGGGTTCATGAGATGCATGCTATAACCAGTATTATATACATGACACATTTAAAAGACAAAATTTTATGGGCTCTAACAACACACCAACTTTATTTACAAGTTAAGGAAAAATTACAAGAAGTTAATTTACAAAAAAAATACAAAGATTATCAACTGGAAGAGGATGATATTATCTTGTATAGGAACCAATTTTATGTTCCTAATTCTAAGGAATTAATAAATTTGGTGTTAAAATAAATGCATAATAATCCCTATGCTGGACACCCAGGTTATCAAAAGACAATTGCAAAGTTAATAGGCCAATATTTTTGGCTATGAATGAATAAATATGTGGCTGAATACATATCCAAATGCATGGAATGTCAAAAGGTAAAGGCTAAGCATAGACATCCAACTATATCGGTATAGCCATTACCCATTCCTGAGTGGAAATGAGAAGTTGTTTCAATAGATTTCATTACTAGGTTGCACAAAATAATAAAACAACACGATTCCATCATGGTAGTGGTGGATAAGCTCACAAAGGGTGACCATTTTATTCTAGTCAAGCGAAGACATAAAGAAACCAACATTTTAGATAATTACATGAAGGAAATTTCCAGGCTACATGGTGTGCATAAGGAAATAGTATTTGACAAAGATTCCAAATTTATTTCAAATTTTTGGAAAGGATTTGGAACAAATTTAAATTTTAGTACAACATATAACCCAGAGTCATAGGGGAATATAGAGAGGGTCAACCAAGTAATTTAGGACATGATAAGAATGTATGTGATAGACAATCCATCCAAAAGGGAAGATTATTTTCATTTAGTTGGATTTACATACAACAATGGGTATTAAGAATCCTTTAAAATGAGCCCATTTTAAGCATTGTATGGCAGAAAGTGTAATACTCTACTGAGTTGGGACATTCCAGTAGACAGAGTAGTGCTTGGGATTGATATGCTCATGGAGATGGAATAACACATTATAAAAATCAAATAGAATTTGAAGGAAACCTAGGATAGGCATAATAGTTATGCATGAAAAAGGTAGTGTAGCTAGAGAATTCCAAGTGGGAGAAAATATATTTTTGAAAGTAAAACCAATTAGAAGTTCACTAAAGTTAGGAGGATGCACCAAGTTGATAGATAGATTTTGTGTACCATTCAAGATACTGGATAGGATAGGGCCAATTTAATATATGCTTGCATTGCCTACATCCATGGATGTACATATTGTATTTAATGCATGGATACTTTTAAGGATGGAAATTTATCTGAAAATGTAGAAACCTCGGAGAATTTTACTAGTTCTTAATATGTAAACTATAAATTGTGTGGTGACATGTTTGTAAAAATATTCAAAATTTTAAAGATTTTATATAGTTTCTATAAAATTTGGGCTATTTTCAAGGTAAAATAATTTATTATATAGAATTTGGGAAAATAATTTTTAGAAAAAAAGGAAATTGGCGAATCTCTTTTTGGGAAAAAGCATGGAAAATTGTCCCATGGGTGATATATAGCCCCTACAATTTTCCTTGATTTGATGTATCTTTACCGAAAAAGTATGTACATGATCCTAACGATGTCATTGATTGGACTATGATTCACGGGGAGCCAAAAGGGGACTTTTAGGTAGAGTCGGTGCATATCCTGGAACAGAAAGTCAATGTGCTCTGGAACAAAACCATTGGGTAGGTAAAGGTCCAGTGGACCTACTACAACCCTGTGGACGTGACATGGGAGCTGAAAGATGCAATATGGGAAGCACATTTGGAACTATTTTGAAATTTTGATGTAAACATTGTATATATATGAACACATGTATGGTGATGTGCGCTTAGGAAAATGAAAAAATAAGGGAGAGGCGAATGTAACAACCCTATTTTGATCCTCAGGATATAATTTAATTATATATATAATATCAAGGATAAAAATCGAATAATATGGATGAGGGACAACTATGTAAATATGTAAACTGAAATTATTATTAAAATTGTTAAGCCCTAATATTGGCTCATTACCCCTTAATTGGGGCATATTACATTAGTAATGTTATTTTATTTATGT
>ML813300.1:212065-224390 GCA_009831015.1 Picea engelmannii | reverse complement strand
ACCTGCAAAGGTTTTTGTCTAACTCGTTGAATGATAACCCGATCCGGTTAAGTTTGTTCCAACGCACCCTTACCGGGGTCACCGCTAAGTGGTATATAGAATTGGAGAGTTCTAAGTACGCAACATTTGGTGATCTCACCATGGTTTTCTCAACCACTTCCAAATCCATATCTAATATGATGTTGGTACATATATTTTAGATAACTTTGAACAAGATAAATCTACGCACATTTTTTTATCATATTCAACAATGGAGGAGATGGAAGAGCTTAATCAAAGCCACAGTCCTTCTAGAATTTCTCTTAGAATGGTTCTTGAAGTCATTAATTCCTTATATTTCTAAGGATGTTGCAACTTCAGGGGTGTTTACAGAAGAACAGGCAATCTTTAGACTCTCGACTTGGAAAAATCGAAATTAGGATTGCATGCCGTTGGTATTGTTGGTTCCCCACAAAGAAAAGTCCCAAATCTGGTCTCTAGCCAGATACAACAGTTGTCTATACAACAAAATGTGACTGGTCCGGCCCCTGGCTCGACCACACCCACCACCTATTCCTCAAATGTACACATTATGCAATCAAAGACTCAAAAGGTTCCTTGACAACTTAGAGATAATAAGGGAAGAGCAAGAAGGGTAGGGGGGAAAAGATAAAAATCCTAATAAAAATGTTGAGGCGAAAAGATATGAAAAGCGAAAGGTGAAATTTCCATGCAATATTTGTGGGGATGATCACTTACTCATCAATTCCCAAAGATGGAAGAATCCCAACACTTGATAAATTTGCAACAACAACAACATGTTGTATTGAAAAATCTATTTATGCAAGGATAGAATATGCAGGTCGGCTCTTCCACTTCCAATCCGCAGTAGGGAACTTCTAGTGGACCTTTGATCTAGGTTGATATCGGTGGCCACCCACCTCTTCCAAATGGCTCACATATATTTTTCATCTTGGCAGTTACAGTTTTCATCTTGACAATTTGTTTTCTACATTTTCGAGTACCAAACTTATGGGGCCATTTTGAGGCCCCAAATGACATTTTTTTGGAATTTTGGGGGCCAAGGTTCATCAATTATTTAGTTTAAATTCCAACGTAAGTTGTACTTCTTAGATATACCTTTCCAACGAGGTATCGAACGCCCCAAATGGAGATCATATACAAAATTTACGACACTGGGAAGTTGATGTACCAACTTACCCCAACGGGGCCCACATGACTTTTGGAGCTTCATCTCCTAGGGTTAGGTGTTTGGTTTATAGGGTTTTGGCATTCATGTTTGATTTAAAAAGGATTTTTGAGCCTCATTGTACTCATCTTCTTGTGAATGAGCGTAGTCGTCACATCTCTTCTCAGAGATAAGTCGTGACCATTCTACAAGCTTGTTTCAGTCTGCATTTTATAGTTTCAACAAATTTCTTTATTTAGTAGAAGCCAAGTTTTATTGTATCTCTGTTATTTTTCATGGTATCTTTGTGTTAATAATATAGATCTGTATTCTTTTCATTATGCTCATTAAATCTGGATCAGTGGTATCAGAGTGGTCTACTCCTTGTCATTATTAGTGCATGTCCCCTACGAGGTCAAGGTACAAAGAGTTGGGTCTCGAACTTGTTTCTCTTGAGGAAAAGAGCTCTCGCACACCCAAGTGACCTTTAATGGTGGGAAAAAAGGACAACGCAACATGAGATCGTTTGAAACTATTTCTCTAGGAATGTCTCACACAACAGAGGAACGAGATGATGGATAGTTTTGCGCAAATCCTTAGACAACTACCAACAAGCGACAAATCTTCCTCAAGAAGAGGCACCGCCCCATTCAAGGTACATATCAACTTTGATATTCCTATATTTGAAGTTCATATATACACATATGTTGTAGAGAAATGGTTGAATATGCTAGAAGGGTATTTTTCTATCCATAACTTCTCCAATAGAGAAAAGATTAAATTTGTGCTCCTCAAAGTCGTCCCCCATGTCAAAGATTGGTAGAGACTTTCTGTGAGAAAAAGGAAACATAGGAACCCTCATTATTTACAATCGCACTCTCCTGGGAGTCCTTTTAGGATGTTATTAAGGAACAATACTACCCTATTGGAAGTTATGACAACCTGTATACAAGATGGACCACATTGTGATAGGAAAGGGACCAAATAGTGATAGAGTTCACAAATATCTTCCATACCTTGCGCACCAAGCTGGGTATCAAATATTCTGAGTAAAATCTAATGTTCAAGTACTACGATGGTCTGCATAGATACATCCAGACACAAATGGAGTTTGTGGGCATTTTGTCCTTAGGCGCGGCCTATCGATATGCTGTCAAAATAGAGCATAAAATTAAACAAAAAACAGGGAATTCTGAGTATGGGAACCCCTCACAACAGAAGCAGAGAAAGGGAATCCCCAACCTGCAAAACAAAGGGAAGAGAAAATATGGACAGCCTCAAGACAACAGGTATAAGCTGCAAACAAAGGACAATGGAAAGTTGAAGAAAGACACGGGGAAGTGGTGTGACTTCCATAAGAGCCCTTGGCATAACACTATTGATTGTCACTCAAACCAATCATTGGTGGCGGAGGTGAAAGCCTCTGAATCATATGTGGGTTCCGACTCAAAGTTATAACCAGAAAAGGGGAGACAAATTATTGACGCATAACTTAGTTCCACCATTACTACCACCAAGATCCATCTCGATGAACCTGATAAGCCAGAGGAAGGCGAGCACATATTTCAATCACAGATGTGGGGTGAAGGGTACTTTGTTGCAATTCATTATTGATAGCAGTAGCCAGAAGAACCTCATCTCATTAGAGGTCATTAAGTGGCTAGACCTATTGATAATGTTGTACCCATAACCATACACCATCGACTTGCTCCACCAAGGAAGTGATCTTCACGACAATCTATAGTGTCTCCTATCCTACGACATTAATCCCTTCAAAGATGAGGTATTGTGTGATGTGACTCCCCTTGAAGTTTGTGATATTATTTTGGGGAAACCTTATTTATGGAAACATCATATTGTATATGAGTCTCAGCCTCATAGTGTTATTATTACTTTGGATAGGAAATTGTATAGGATACACGAGGTAGTCCCACCTATTGTCATTTCCTTGATCTCTGCCAAGCAATACATGAAGGTCATCTCTCAGATCGGGAAGTTTTTCTTCTTCATGATTCGCTCTCAAAGTGATCGAAAGGTTGCAGCCACATCCATGGTCTCCACGACTGAACTCTCCACACAACGGAAGCAAGTCGATAAGGTCGTGGAAGAATACATAGACATATTCTCCTCACCCATCGGGGTACCTCTACATTGTCAGTTCAAGCAGTTAATCGATCTGACCCCTGGCGCACTGCTACCCAATGGGCCAGTCTATCACCGCACTCCACTAGAAAATAAGGAGATCAAGCATCAGATCCAAGAACTGCTCCAAAAGGGTCACATCCAACCCAACTCATCACCGTGTGGAAGCCCAATCGTGCTTGTGCAGAATAAAAATGGGACCTGGCGACTCTGCATCGATTACCAGGCCCTAAATAAAATCACAATCAGGAACCAGTACCCGATTCCTCGAATCAACGATCTCCTTGACCATATCAAGGGGGGGAAATACTTCAATAAAATTGATCTGAAGTTTGGCTACCATCAGGTCTCAATAGAGAAGACAGTTATATGGAAAATTGTCTTCAAGTCCAAAGAAGGTCTTTTTGAATGGTTGGTCATGCCCCAACAACTTTCATGAGGATGGTGGGAAATATCTTATGACATTTCATAAATTATTTTGTGGTGGTGTATCTGGATGGCATCCTCATCTACAACAAGAATAGGGAGGAACCCTTGCACCATATTCCCCTTGCAGCGTATTCAGCAGGTTTTGCACACTCTGTGGCAGCACAAGCTATATGCAAATTTAGAAAAATGTTCCTTCGGCATGGACAGGGTCCAGTACCTAGGATACATTGTTGATGAGCATGGGGTGCATGTAGATCCAACCAAGATCTAGGTCATTCATGACTAGCCAGCCCCAACCACACTCACTAAGCTTCAGAGCTTTTTAGGCCTTGTCAATTTCTATCACAATTTTGTGTTGGAATTCTTCCATACTGCATGGGCCCTCATCCAAGTAACCAAGGGTGGTGGTAAGGGAAATTTTGTGTGGGTTTTTTCACAACATCAAGCATTCAATAATTTTAAGAAATGGTTATGCTTAGCCCCGGTGCTTTCATTACCTGATCTGCACCAACCCTTTGAGATCGAGACATATGCTTCAGACTATGTTGTGGGCGCAATTCTCGCTCAACACAGACACCCCGTGGCCTATCATAGTGAGATACTATTAGACTTCATCTGTAATTACCCTACTTACGACAAAGAAATGTACTCCTTTGTGCAAGCCTGCTACCAATGGAGGCATTACATTCTTGGGAAGGAGATAGTCATCCACACCGATAATAAGTCGTTGTAGTTCATGCAAACTCAGGGGAAAATGTAGAATAACCTCCATTATAAGTGGTCCACATACTTGCAATAGTTCCATATCAACATCAAGTTTAAGATAAGAATCACCAACCACATCGTTGATTGCCTCATCCACCCTCCAATTGCAGCACTCACCATGGTGCTAAACTCCTGCAGGCACGAGACCTCTGGATGGCCCCAACTCTATGAGAGAGATCATGTCTTCGTTGCCACATACCACACGTTGCGCACAAACACAGTTGTCATTGATTTCCATCTTCAGGATGGGTTGTTTTTCCATCTAGGCCATCTATGTGTTCCATCAGGTGAGCGAGTGAAGCTTATTTGGAAATCCCACTACATTCCGGTGCCAGTACACTTTGGCATAAAAAAGATAGTGGTCATGCTGCAAAAACATTTTTATTGGTCAAAACTTCGACAACATGTCAACAAGTATATCAGGTCCTGCATTGTCTGTGCCATTATCAAACCATCCATTAAGAAACAAGGAATGTACACCCCTCTGCCTACTCCTGAAAGGCCACGGGAATCCATCTCGATGGACTACATGTTGAGCCTTTCAACAACCAAGCAGGGAAATGAGTTTGATTTTTTGGTGGTTAATCATTTTTCTAAAATGTTGATTATGGTCAGCTACAATAAGAGCATCACAACAGAGGTCACTCTTCGAACGAGTGTGGGTACATTTTGGTATACCACAAACCATCATCTTATATTGGGATAGTCGGTTCCTCAACACATTTTGGTCGAGCCTCTTGTGACTGTTGGAAACCAAGCTCACCAAATCCACTACCTTCCACCCCCAAACAGATGGCCAAATCGAGGTCATCAACTAGATGATCGTGCATATCCTGTGCATGTACAATTCCAAGAATCCTTGCACATGGGATGAGAGTCTTCCCTATGTTCATAACAACTACAACATATCCATACATATCTCAACCGACCATATCCCCTTTCAGGTGAGGTTGGGATTTCAACCATTGGGTCCCATGGATGTTGCACTACCCCTTGTGGCCACCCATGTAGACTCGTCCCATGCTCAAACTGAAGCCGACAAAGCTACCCAGTTCATTGATCGGATCGAGCACATCCACCAATAGGTTCAAGATATTTTACAGAAGTCCAATGCCAAGTATAAGCAGCGCCATGATCAACATTGGGTGCCACACAAGTTTTAGGTGGGAGATAAAGTTTGGTTTCACTTGGAGAAAGAACTCCTTATGGGGCCCCATCGGAAGCTTCGTCTACTTCACTATGGATCTTACACCATCACCAATGCTATAGGTGACAATAATTTTGAGCTTAACATCCCCCCATTCCTTGGATTGCACCCAATATTTAATGTGGACCTCCTTCGACCATATTTTCCACCATTATTGGGCACCTCAGAGATAGCAGAACAGTTGACACCAATAGAGCTCAACCCTGACTGCATGGAAAAAGCATCCACTAATCATATTGTGGACACACAGGTAAAGGGAACTCACCAACAGAAGCTTCATCTTTATTGGGTTGTCAAAGCAGGGAAGCTCTTGCACTAAGGAAAATGGATCACCAGAGGCAAAATTCAACAGAATTTTCCTCATATGATCGGGGGAGCTCAACGCAATGGAGACCATTGCTTCCTAAGGAGAGAGGATTGATCTAGGTGGATATCAGTGGCCACCCACCTCTTCCAACTGGCTCACATACAACTTTCATCTTGGCAGTTACAATTTTCATCTTAGCACTATTTTTGTTTTCTAGATTTTCGAATCCCAAACTTTCAGGGTCGTTTTGAGGCCCTAAACAACATTTTTTTTTACTTTTTGGGGGGCAGGGTTTAATAATGGAATTCTCTAACCCTCAATGTAATTTGTACTTCTTGTATAGACCTTTCTGATGAGTTATCGAATGCCCCAAATGGATATCGTCTGCAAAAGTTACGACCCTGGGAAGTTGATGTACCAACTTACCCCAACGAGGCTCACATGACTTTTGGCGCTTCATCTCCTAGGGTTAGATTTTTAGTTGTCTGGATCTTTTGCATTCATGTTTTATGTAAAAAAAAAATTTGAGCCTCATTGTACTCATCTTCTTGTGAATGAGAACAACCATCACATCTCTTCTCAGAGATAAGCCACCGCCATTCTAGCAAGCTTGTTTCAGTCTGCATTTTACAATTTCAACAAATTTCTTTATTTAATAGAAGCCAAGTTTTACTGTGTCTTTTTTATTGTTCATGGTATCTTTGTGTTAATAATATATATTTGTATACATTTTCTTCTACTCATTAAATCTGAATCAACTTTTGTCATACGAATCGTTCTCGTTCGTTAATATGGTAAATCATATGAAGTTAAAAGAGGAGGTAGACTTGTCATCCAGAACTCATGATTGTAGTAATCCAGAGTCAACATTGAAAGGTAAAGAAACTTTTGATCCTTAGGGGCCTCTCAACATCGAAAAACCTGAGAAGGAAACGATGTCGTGCATGCCAAAGGATGTGTACAAAAGGACGTTGCATAACCCTAACGCTCGAGTTGCACCCAACTATCCCATTGTTGAGGATTTATCTCAAACGTCATGTGTGATGTATGTTTTATAGGTGCTTCAAAGTTTCCCTACACAACGCATCACATTTTTATCTGTGATCGAAGCGACGGATTCTTCCAGCCATCTCACTATGAAGTTTTATGCTTCTTATGTGAAGCCTCGCCTTCCTTATCATGTACCCTTCTAGATTGACGTTGTATACACGAAACACGTAATCATGAGGACCATCGTAGACAAGGGAGCTTCGACATGTGTCATGTCCCTATCCTGCTAGAAATTTATTGGTTGTCTAGAGCTCGCACCTTCTCTTGCTTTATTAACCTCATTTTACGGACAATGTTTTAGACCACATGGGCTTATTTCCTCTTTTCCGATCCAGTTAGGAGGGAATTATGTTTACGTAGAAGTAGATTTAGTCAATGCACCTCTCGACTATAATTTGTTATCAGGAAAGAGTTGGACTTATGTGATGACGACCATCGTTTCTTCAATATTTCAAATTTTATGTTTTCCCCATGAGGGAAGAATTATAACTATCGATCAGATGGATTTTAACTACTCTAGCTCCACAACAAATACAGGATCCACGATTCCCTTGATCGAAAACTCTTAGTTGGAAATTGAGAGTATCAGTGTTGAAATGTGTCCTTCACTCATGGGAACTTTTAATTTCCCAGCACCGGTGTCTTATATTCGCGCCACCCCGGTCGTCTTTCAAAAGTTGAGTTCCCCGACTCTCGTTACAAGATTTGTTTCATTAAGAATGTTGTATCTCCAATATCCATAGATGTTGCCCTCATCATTTGATTCAATTGAAGGTCATGCACATGCCAGGATGGCTATGTCGATGCCTGCATATGAGGTCTCTTACCAGACTATTCAGCAAGCCACTGTAGACTCGTATCAAACTCCTTTACGGAAAAAGGAGGATGACCAGTATCTGGAGTCTGTATGGGCTCAGAATTCTTCAACTTCTCCATACTATATTGATATTGTCATGCCATCAGACGAGGCTATTATCGAGGCAATGACTGGGTCAAAAGGGCCATGGGAGGTGTTGTTACTAGAGATTTCTCTTGGCTGCAAAAGAGAAATTCCTAGTAAATTTTCAACTAATTTCTGACTCACAAGATGTCCCTTCCATCCAAAGGGGGATCCCTCTTATGATTATAAAATATGGGTTGCTCAATCTCACCAGGCAACATTTGAACATAAAAAATGCAGTGGCCAGATTTAAGATAATGAAACCAAACAAAGAATAAACAGGGCTTAGGCTAAGAGACAACAGACTGGATAAAAGGTTGTAAAACTATCAAATCAATGACCTAAATCTATTAGGCATGGAGTCTCGTTAAACAGAGCACAAAAAATTTATCATGAAAGATAGAAGAAAAGAAGATAAACAATTAAATCTCATACATGGAGAGGGCAAAAGAAATCTCTATAAATTTGAGATGAATAAAAGACCATTTATTGGGCATTGCCAATGATGAATCTAGGAAAAGGATGGTGAATGGATATAAGACAATATATCAGGGATATGAATAAGTAAAACATGTTCAAAACAAGGGTCAAGTCTTACTCACAGTAAGACAAAGGAAATTCTTTGTCTCAAATGATTATTTTATAATTGCAATAGTAGAGGTTATACCAAATTGTTACTTCTATAACCCTAATAATGATCTTACTGCAAAATAGTCATGAACAATGATGGCATAATAAGAAACAAAATAAATAAAATAGAAGAAGAGACGAGGATCTACTGAAGAATGAGCAATGAATCCAATAAATTAAATCATGTTGTCTTAGAATATTTACAACAGCCACATAGGATTTACAGAGAATGTAACCTTGTTGCCCAAAACTATCCCTAATCTCCCCCCTTTTCTCATACAATTCTCTATTTATAATTCTCAATTTTGTTATCCCTAACAGAGAGTTGTTCCAAGGTAGTTTGATGAATATTTTAGAATTTAATTTAGGAGATGGAAAATTCCTCTTTTTTCTCTGTTGCTCCAATCCTATGATTCACTTCAACAAAATCTGTAGAACATATCAACAAAATTGTTTGTTAAAATCAATAAAAAATGAAGATCAAATCCAAATCTAAATCATTTGAAACCAAACTATCCAAAATAAAATCAATTTAATAGAAAATAAATCTGAGCTTCCAATTGTTTCTTTCCATGATATTCTTGACAGATAGTTATTCTAGAAACACAATTTTAACAATATGTCATTTTGGTAATGAAATCTCTTCCAAAAATTCATTCATAAACCCAGTTGTTGCAAATTCATAACCGTCTTTTCTGCTAGTTTTTAGGAAGGTTTAATGATCATATTTGGTTGAATAAATGTTTCCATATTGTTCTCATCGATTTTATCCTTCCAATGAGTTCTCACAAACCTGATTTTGTGCCCCGGATCTTGAGTTATGACCTCTCGAAGTCAAGGTGTTGAAACTGCAATGATGCAAATTGGTGAACGGTTGGTGTGTTTTGGGTAAGTTAAAAACAATAAAAAAAATTATATCCCACATGCATGGGAGGAAATAGAAGTTTAGTGTTTATAGACAAATGGGTATATGGAGTATTTGTGTGAACGTGGAGTGGAAACCCTAGGGGAGGGTGTGGTGAATTACTTAATATATAAAATTAAACGTGGAGAGTATGTGGAATATTAAACGTTGGGAGTATGTGGAGAGGTAGGTTAGGTTAATAATAAAATATTAAAAATTAAAATATTTAAAAGAAGTTTTAATCAAATAAATGATAAATACATAAAAACAAAACAAAATAAAATATACAATAAAATCAATCACTTCGGAATTAATAAGATTTGAGAATCACATAAATATACAATAAAGTCTAAAAACAAAATAAAAAAATGAAATACACTAGATTTCTTTGTTAATAAAGTTATCATCCACATCCATACTATATGGCACACCATTTGACAAAGTTATCATCCACATCCATACTTTTTTTTCCCAGGAAAAAAACGTAATTCTATTCATCCAAAGAGAACCAAATTACATTTTGTAGGTGCCAAAGGCACGACCCAATCCTGGGTAGAATATCCCAAAGGTACACAAAGTAGTTGGTTGGAGAGCCAAAAAAATAAAAGATGGAAACTGATAGAAACCCTTAATAGGACAGAAACCCTGAACAAGAGAACCCATCACTGAATAAAACTCCAAACAAAATACCCAAACAACCCTAGGAGTTCAGATGGACCAGGTCAGAGCGGTATGAAAACCATCACAAGAAGAACTAGTTTGCAGCAATGACGATGAAGACCTCAAAACAACATCAGTAAAACCATGAACTGCATGCCCAGTCCATGGACCTCAAGGTTTAGAACCTGCATCGCACTCCCAAGGAAAGGACCTCAAAGGTCTAGCACAACCTGGGCTAGATAGTATCAACAGTCACCGAAAGGATCCTGAACTGGGCATACATCAAACCCTGAACAAACCGAAGAACCCAGAGGGAGTAATCACAGAGAAGGAGCAGTAAAAGAAAGGAGCTCACTTAGAATATTCAGATCTAAGATAAAGAAACCCATGCATCACCCCAGCATGATCTCCCAAAAATGAGACTACATCTTGAAAAAAAAAATTGGATCCTCCCTTATAGTAGACACCAAAGAAGTGGCCAGGTCATAATAGGATGCACACACCAAGAGTTTCAAGCCCTGGTCACACAGGGAGGGGAAACCAACCCCCATCAGCACCTACAACAATCGAGGAGGAAGAGACACGGATCTGTGAAGATCCTCAAGTCGTCTCATAGAAACAATCCACCGCACACGGAGCTTAGAGTATCCAGGTGGTCTACAACTGTGACTGGCAATGAACAGGAGGGATGGCGACTGCGGCTAGGGTTTCCAGGCAATCTACATGCAATCCTCAAACCGCTGCAAAGAAACAATCCACCGCACAAGGAGCCTGGAGTATCCACGTGATCTGCAGTTGCGACTGGCAATGGACAGGAGGGACGACGTCTACAGCTAGAGAAACCTCACTGAGAGAGAAAGGGTGTGAGTGCCTAGGGTTTCGCCCAACCACAAAGCCTCATCATCCACATCCATACTATATGGCACACCATTTGTTAAGAAAATTATCATCCACATCCATACTATATGGCACACCATTTGACAAAGTTATCATCCACATCCATACTATATGGCACACCATTTGACAAGACCTCTCTAAGTTTCTAAAATATAAAATAAATATAAAAACAAAATAAAAAAAATGAAATACATTAGAGTTGTTTGTTAAGAAAGTTATCATCCACATCCATACTATATGGCACAACATTTGAAAAAATAAAATATATAATAAAATCTAAAAACAAAATAAAATAAAATGAAATACACTAGAGTTGTTTGTTAAGAAAGTTATCATCCACATCCATACTATATGGCACACTATTTGACAAGACCTCTCTAAGTTTCTAAAATATAAAATAAATGATAAATACATAAAATAAAAACAAAACAAAATATACAATAAAATAAGATTTGAGAATCACATAAATATAAAATAAAATCTAAAAACAAAATTAAATATCTAAAAGTAAAATAAAATATACAATAAAATCACTTCGCGAGATTAATAAGATTTGAAAATTACATTCCCCAAAATTTAAAAATAATATAAAATATTAATTAAATAATATAAATAAAATGTAATAATAATATATAAAAATATATAGACATATTTTATACGTCATTCGGGAGACTTGAAAAACATAAAAAAACATAATAAATAAATAAAATAAAATAATATATACAATAATGAAATATTTAGTATTTAACATTTTGTTTTCCAAGGAAAAAAGTGTAATTTTATATCATCAGTTGTGATCAAAATTACATTTTGTAGATACACTTCTAGAGTGTATTCATATAATCTGTATGTCTATGTATCTGCTTCAAAGCTCATTGAAGTCCTTCCTTTTATAGTTATGTGTTCAAATCCGCTAGGATTTTACAAAATTTGCAATATGTATGCGGCATATATCTGTTCAAAAAGATATCCAGTGTTCACATGAAGGTTCTTTGTTGATCCTGAATGTGTTCATTTAAGAACTTTGAAATCTTCCAGTGGCCCAATTACATGTGTGAGCCTTCTTTCGAGACTCGCGGGTCTGCCTCTTCATTTCTTTCCCTGTACACATGATGACAGGTACAAGAATAAAAAACCATCTGTAGTGATTTTATGTCTTCCACAATATTAGCAAGTCTGATATTTGTGCATCTTTGAGAACCATTAATCCAGTTTATCACATTTTT
>ML813300.1:197146-211965 GCA_009831015.1 Picea engelmannii | reverse complement strand
TTGGAAGCTCAGATTTATTTTCTATTAAATTGATTTTATTTTGGATAGTTTGGTTTCAAATGATTTAGATTTGGATTTGATCTTCATTTTTTATTGATTTTAACAAACAATTTTGTTGATATGTTCTACAGATTTTGTTGAAGTGAATCATAGGATTGGAGCAACAGAGAAAAAAGAGGAATTTTCCATCTCCTAAATTAAATTCTAAAATATTCATCAAACTACCTTGGAACAACTCTCTGTTAGGGATAACAAAATTGAGAATTATAAATAGAGAATTGTATGAGAAAAGGGGGGAGATTAGGGATAGTTTTGGGCAACAAGGTTACATTCTCTGTAAATCCTATGTGGCTGTTGTAAATATTCTAAGACAACATGATTTAATTTATTGGATTCATTGCTCATTCTTCAGTAGATCCTCGTCTCTTCTTCTATTTTATTTATTTTGTTTCTTATTATGCCATCATTGTTCATGACTATTTTGCAGTAAGATCATTATTAGGGTTATAGAAGTAACAATTTGGTATAACCTCTACTATTGCAATTATAAAATAATCATTTGAGACAAAGAATTTCCTTTGTCTTACTGTGAGTAAGACTTGACCCTTGTTTTGAACATGTTTTACTTATTCATATCCCTGATATATTGTCTTATATCCATTCACCATCCTTTTCCTAGATTCATCATTGGCAATGCCCAATAAATGGTCTTTTATTCATCTCAAATTTATAGAGATTTCTTTTGCCCTCTCCATGTATGAGATTTAATTGTTTATCTTCTTTTCTTCTATCTTTCATGATAAATTTTTTGTGCTCTGTTTAACGAGACTCCATGCCTAATAGATTTAGGTCATTGATTTGATAGTTTTACAACCTTTTATCCAGTCTGTTGTCTCTTAGCCTAAGCCCTGTTTATTCTTTGTTTGGTTTCATTATCTTAAATCTGGCCACTGCATTTTTTATGTTCAAATGTTGCCTGGTGAGATTGAGCAACCCATATTTTATAATCATAAGAGGGATCCCCCTTTGGATGGAAGGGACATCTTGTGAGTCAGAAATTAGTTGAAAATTTACTAGGAATTTCTCTTTTGCAGCCAAGAGAAATCTCTAGTAACAACACCTCCCATGGCCCTTTTGACCCAGTCATTGCCTCGATAATAGCCTCGTCTGATGGCATGACAATATCAATATAGTATGGAGAAGTTGAAGAATTCTGAGCCCATACAGACTCCAGATACTGGTCATCCTCCTTTTTCCGTAAAGGAGTTTGATACGAGTCTACAGTGGCTTGCTGAATAGTCTGGTAAGAGACCTCATATGCAGGCATCGACATAGCCATCCTGGCATGTGCATGACCTTCAATTGAATCAAATGATGAGGGCAACATCTATGGATATTGGAGATACAACATTCTTAATGAAACAAATCTTGTAACGAGAGTCGGGGAACTCAACTTTTGAAAGACGACCGGGGTGGCGCGAATATAAGACACCGGTGCTGGGAAATTAAAAGTTCCCATGAGTGAAGGACACATTTCAACACTGATACTCTCAATTTCCAACTAAGAGTTTTCGATCAAGGGAATCGTGGATCCTGTATTTGTTGTGGAGCTAGAGTAGTTAAAATCCATCTGATCGATAGTTATAATTCTTCCCTCATGGGGAAAACATAAAATTTGAAATATTGAAGAAACGATGGTCGTCATCACATAAGTCCAACTCTTTCCTGATAACAAATTATAGTCGAGAGGTGCATTGACTAAATCTACTTCTACGTAAACATAATTCCCTCCTAACTGGATCGGAAAAGAGGAAATAAGCCCATGTGGTCTAAAACATTGTCCGTAAAATGAGGTTAATAAAGCAAGAGAAGGTGCGAGCTCTAGACAACCAATAAATTTCTAGCAGGATAGGGACATGACACATGTCGAAGCTCCCTTGTCTACGATGGTCCTCATGATTACGTGTTTCGTGTATACAACGTCAATCTAGAAGGGTACATGATAAGGAAGGCGAGGCTTCACATAAGAAGCATAAAACTTCATAGTGAGATGGCTGGAAGAATCCGTCGCTTCGATCACAGATAAAAATGTGATGCGTTGTGTAGGGAAACTTTGAAGCACCTATAAAACATACATCACACATGACGTTTGAGATAAATCCTCAACAATGGGATAGTTGGGTGCAACTCGAGCGTTAGGGTTATGCAACGTCCTTTTGTACACATCCTTTGGCATGCACGACATCGTTTCCTTCTCAGGTTTTTCGATGTTGAGAGGCCCCTAAGGATCAAAAGTTTCTTTACCTTTCAATGTTGACTCTGGATTACTACAATCATGAGTTCTGGATGACAAGTCTACCTCCTCTTTTAACTTCATATGATTTACCATATTAACGAACGAGAACGATTCGTATGACAAAAGTTGATTCAGATTTAATGAGTAGAAGAAAATGTATACAAATATATATTATTAACACAAAGATACCATGAACAATAAAAAAGACACAGTAAAACTTGGCTTCTATTAAATAAAGAAATTTGTTGAAATTGTAAAATGCAGACTGAAACAAGCTTGCTAGAATGGCGGTGGCTTATCTCTGAGAAGAGATGTGATGGTTGTTCTCATTCACAAGAAGATGAGTACAATGAGGCTCAAATTTTTTTTTTACATAAAACATGAATGCAAAAGATCCAGACAACTAAAAATCTAACCCTAGGAGATGAAGCGCCAAAAGTCATGTGAGCCTCGTTGGGGTAAGTTGGTACATCAACTTCCCAGGGTCGTAACTTTTGCAGACGATATCCATTTGGGGCATTCGATAACTCATCAGAAAGGTCTATACAAGAAGTACAAATTACATTGAGGGTTAGAGAATTCCATTATTAAACCCTGCCCCCCAAAAAGTAAAAAAAAATGTTGTTTAGGGCCTCAAAACGACCCTGAAAGTTTGGGATTCGAAAATCTAGAAAACAAAAATAGTGCTAAGATGAAAATTGTAACTGCCAAGATGAAAGTTGTATGTGAGCCAGTTGGAAGAGGTGGGTGGCCACTGATATCCACCTAGATCAATCCTCTCTCCTTAGGAAGCAATGGTCTCCATTGCGTTGAGCTCCCCCGATCATATGAGGAAAATTCTGTTGAATTTTGCCTCTGGTGATCCATTTTCCTTAGTGCAAGAGCTTCCCTGCTTTGACAACCCAATAAAGATGAAGCTTCTGTTGGTGAGTTCCCTTTACCTGTGTGTCCACAATATGATTAGTGGATGCTTTTTCCATGCAGTCAGGGTTGAGCTCTATTGGTGTCAACTGTTCTGCTATCTCTGAGGTGCCCAATAATGGTGGAAAATATGGTCGAAGGAGGTCCACATTAAATATTGGGTGCAATCCAAGGAATGGGGGGATGTTAAGCTCAAAATTATTGTCACCTATAGCATTGGTGATGGTGTAAGATCCATAGTGAAGTAGACGAAGCTTCCGATGGGGCCCCATAAGGAGTTCTTTCTCCAAGTGAAACCAAACTTTATCTCCCACCTAAAACTTGTGTGGCACCCAATGTTGATCATGGCGCTGCTTATACTTGGCATTGGACTTCTGTAAAATATCTTGAACCTATTGGTGGATGTGCTCGATCCGATCAATGAACTGGGTAGCTTTGTCGGCTTCAGTTTGAGCATGGGACGAGTCTACATGGGTGGCCACAAGGGGTAGTGCAACATCCATGGGACCCAATGGTTGAAATCCCAACCTCACCTGAAAGGGGATATGGTCGGTTGAGATATGTATGGATATGTTGTAGTTGTTATGAACATAGGGAAGACTCTCATCCCATGTGCAAGGATTCTTGGAATTGTACATGCACAGGATATGCACGATCATCTAGTTGATGACCTCGATTTGGCCATCTGTTTGGGGGTGGAAGGTAGTGGATTTGGTGAGCTTGGTTTCCAACAGTCACAAGAGGCTCGACCAAAATGTGTTGAGGAACCGACTATCCCAATATAAGATGATGGTTTGTGGTATACCAAAATGTACCCACACTCGTTCGAAGAGTGACCTCTGTTGTGATGCTCTTATTGTAGCTGACCATAATCAACATTTTAGAAAAATGATTAACCACCAAAAAATCAAACTCATTTCCCTGCTTGGTTGTTGAAAGGCTCAACATGTAGTCCATCGAGATGGATTCCCGTGGCCTTTCAGGAGTAGGCAGAGGGGTGTACATTCCTTGTTTCTTAATGGATGGTTTGATAATGGCACAGACAATGCAGGACCTGATATACTTGTTGACATGTTGTCGAAGTTTTGACCAATAAAAATGTTTTTGCAGCATGACCACTATCTTTTTTATGCCAAAGTGTACTGGCACCGGAATGTAGTGGGATTTCCAAATAAGCTTCACTCGCTCACCTGATGGAACACATAGATGGCCTAGATGGAAAAACAACCCATCCTGAAGATGGAAATCAATGACAACTGTGTTTGTGCGCAACGTGTGGTATGTGGCAACGAAGACATGATCTCTCTCATAGAGTTGGGGCCATCCAGAGGTCTCGTGCCTGCAGGAGTTTAGCACCATGGTGAGTGCTGCAATTGGAGGGTGGATGAGGCAATCAACGATGTGGTTGGTGATTCTTATCTTAAACTTGATGTTGATATGGAACTATTGCAAGTATGTGGACCACTTATAATGGAGGTTATTCTACATTTTCCCCTGAGTTTGCATGAACTACAACGACTTATTATCGGTGTGGATGACTATCTCCTTCCCAAGAATGTAATGCCTCCATTGGTAGCAGGCTTGCACAAAGGAGTACATTTCTTTGTCGTAAGTAGGGTAATTACAGATGAAGTCTAATAGTATCTCACTATGATAGGCCACGGGGTGTCTGTGTTGAGCGAGAATTGCGCCCACAACATAGTCTGAAGCATATGTCTCGATCTCAAAGGGTTGGTGCAGATCAGGTAATGAAAGCACCGGGGCTAAGCATAACCATTTCTTAAAATTATTGAATGCTTGATGTTGTGAAAAAACCCACACAAAATTTCCCTTACCACCACCCTTGGTTACTTGGATGAGGGCCCATGCAGTATGGAAGAATTCCAACACAAAATTGTGATAGAAATTGACAAGGCCTAAAAAGCTCTGAAGCTTAGTGAGTGTGGTTGGGGCTGGCTAGTCATGAATGACCTAGATCTTGGTTGGATCTACATGCACCCCATGCTCATCAACAATGTATCCTAGGTACTGGACCCTGTCCATGCCGAAGGAACATTTTTCTAAATTTGCATATAGCTTGTGCTGCCACAGAGTGTGCAAAACCTGCTGAATACGCTGCAAGGGGAATATGGTGCAAGGGTTCCTCCCTATTCTTGTTGTAGATGAGGATGCCATCCAGATACACCACCACAAAATAATTTATGAAATGTCATAAGATATTTCCCACCATCCTCATGAAAGTTGTTGGGGCATGACCAACCATTCAAAAAGACCTTCTTTGGACTTGAAGACAATTTTCCATATAACTGTCTTCTCTATTGAGACCTGATGGTAGCCAAACTTCAGATCAATTTTATTGAAGTATTTCCCCCCCTTGATATGGTCAAGGAGATCGTTGATTCGAGGAATCGGGTACTGGTTCCTGATTGTGATTTTATTTAGGGCCTGGTAATCGATGCAGAGTCGCCAGGTCCCATTTTTATTCTGCACAAGCACGATTGGGCTTCCACACGGTGATGAGTTGGGTTGGATGTGACCCTTTTGGAGCAGTTCTTGGATCTGATGCTTGATCTCCTTATTTTCTAGTGGAGTGCGGTGATAGACTGGCCCATTGGGTAGCAGTGCGCCAGGGGTCAGATCGATTAACTGCTTGAACTGACAATGTAGAGGTACCCCGATGGGTGAGGAGAATATGTCTATGTATTCTTCCACGACCTTATCGACTTGCTTCCGTTGTGTGGAGAGTTCAGTCGTGGAGACCATGGATGTGGCTGCAACCTTTCGATCACTTTGAGAGCGAATCATGAAGAAGAAAAACTTCCCGATCTGAGAGATGACCTTCATGTATTGCTTGGCAGAGATCAAGGAAATGACAATAGGTGGGACTACCTCGTGTATCCTATACAATTTCCTATCCAAAGTAATAATAACACTATGAGGCTGAGACTCATATACAATATGATGTTTCCATAAATAAGGTTTCCCCAAAATAATATCACAAACTTCAAGGGGAGTCACATCACACAATACCTCATCTTTGAAGGGATTAATGTCGTAGGATAGGAGACACTATAGATTGTCGTGAAGATCACTTCCTTGGTGGAGCAAGTCGATGGTGTATGGTTATGGGTACAACATTATCAATAGGTCTAGCCACTTAATGACCTCTAATGAGATGAGGTTCTTCTGGCTACTGCTATCAATAATGAATTGCAACAAAGTACCCTTCACCCCACATCTGTGATTGAAATATGTGCTCGCCTTCCTCTGGCTTATCAGGTTCATCGAGATGGATCTTGGTGGTAGTAATGGTGGAACTAAGTTATGCGTCAATAATTTGTCTCCCCTTTTCTGGTTATAACTTTGAGTCGGAACCCACATATGATTCAGAGGCTTTCACCTCCGCCACCAATGATTGGTTTGAGTGACAATCAATAGTGTTATGCCAAGGGCTCTTATGGAAGTCACACCACTTCCCCGTGTCTTTCTTCAACTTTCCATTGTCCTTTGTTTGCAGCTTATACCTGTTGTCTTGAGGCTGTCCATATTTTCTCTTCCCTTTGTTTTGCAGGTTGGGGATTCCCTTTCTCTGCTTCTGTTGTGAGGGGTTCCCATACTCAGAATTCCCTGTTTTTTGTTTAATTTTATGCTCTATTTTGACAGCATATCGATAGGCCGCGCCTAAGGACAAAATGCCCACAAACTCCATTTGTGTCTGGATGTATCTATGCAGACCATCGTAGTACTTGAACATTAGATTTTACTCAGAATATTTGATACCCAGCTTGGTGCGCAAGGTATGGAAGATATTTGTGAACTCTATCACTATTTGGTCCCTTTCCTATCACAATGTGGTCCATCTTGTATACAGGTTGTCATAACTTCCAATAGGGTAGTATTGTTCCTTAATAACATCCTAAAAGGACTCCCAGGAGAGTGCGATTGTAAATAATGAGGGTTCCTATGTTTCCTTTTTCTCACAGAAAGTCTCTACCAATCTTTGACATGGGGGACGACTTTGAGGAGCACAAATTTAATCTTTTCTCTATTGGAGAAGTTATGGATAGAAAAATACCCTTCTAGCATATTCAACCATTTCTCTACAACATATGTGTATATATGAACTTCAAATATAGGAATATCAAAGTTGATATGTACCTTGAATGGGGCGGTGCCTCTTCTTGAGGAAGATTTGTCGCTTGTTGGTAGTTGTCTAAGGATTTGCGCAAAACTATCCATCATCTCGTTCCTCTGTTGTGTGAGACATTCCTAGAGAAATAGTTTCAAACGATCTCATGTTGCGTTGTCCTTTTTTCCCACCATTAAAGGTCACTTGGGTGTGCGAGAGCTCTTTTCCTCAAGAGAAACAAGTTCGAGACCCAACTCTTTGTACCTTGACCTCGTAGGGGACATGCACTAATAATGACAAGGAGTAGACCACTCTGATACCACTGATCCAGATTTAATGAGCATAATGAAAAGAATACAGATCTATATTATTAACACAAAGATACCATGAAAAATAACAGAGATACAATAAAACTTGGCTTCTACTAAATAAAGAAATTTGTTGAAACTATAAAATGCAGACTGAAACAAGCTTGTAGAATGGTCACGACTTATCTCTGAGAAGAGATGTGACGACTACGCTCATTCACAAGAAGATGAGTACAATGAGGCTCAAAAATCCTTTTTAAATCAAACATGAATGCCAAAACCCTATAAACCAAACACCTAACCCTAGGAGATGAAGCTCCAAAAGTCATGTGGGCCCCGTTGGGGTAAGTTGGTACATCAACTTCCCAGTGTCGTAAATTTTGTATATGATCTCCATTTGGGGCGTTCGATACCTCGTTGGAAAGGTATATCTAAGAAGTACAACTTACGTTGGAATTTAAACTAAATAATTGATGAACCTTGGCCCCCAAAATTCCAAAAAAATGTCATTTGGGGCCTCAAAATGGCCCCATAAGTTTGGTACTCGAAAATGTAGAAAACAAATTGTCAAGATGAAAACTGTAACTGCCAAGATGAAAAATATATGTGAGCCATTTGGAAGAGGTGGGTGGCCACCGATATCAACCTAGATCAAAGGTCCACTAGAAGTTCCCTACTGCGGATTGGAAGTGGAAGAGCCGACCTGCATATTCTATCCTTGCATAAATAGATTTTTCAATACAACATGTTGTTGTTGTTGCAAATTTATCAAGTGTTGGGATTCTTCCATCTTTGGGAATTGATGAGTAAGTGATCATCCCCACAAATATTGCATGGAAATTTCACCTTTCGCTTTTCATATCTTTTCGCCTCAACATTTTTATTAGGATTTTTATCTTTTCCCCCCTACCCTTCTTGCTCTTCCCTTATTATCTCTAAGTTGTCAAGGAACCTTTTGAGTCTTTGATTGCATAATGTGTACATTTGAGGAATAGGTGGTGGGTGTGGTCGAGCCAGGGGCCGGACCAGTCACATTTTGTTGTATAGACAACTGTTGTATCTGGCTAGAGACCAGATTTGGGACTTTTCTTTGTGGGGAACCAACAATACCAACGGCATGCAATCCTAATTTCGATTTTTCCAAGTCGAGAGTCTAAAGATTGCCTGTTCTTCTGTAAACACCCCTGAAGTTGCAACATCCTTAGAAATATAAGGAATTAATGACTTCAAGAACCATTCTAAGAGAAATTCTAGAAGGACTGTGGCTTTGATTAAGCTCTTCCATCTCCTCCATTGTTGAATATGATAAAAAAATGTGCGTAGATTTATCTTGTTCAAAGTTATCTAAAATATATGTACCAACATCATATTAGATATGGATTTGGAAGTGGTTGAGAAAACCATGGTGAGATCACCAAATGTTGCGTACTTAGAACTCTCCAATTCTATATACCACTTAGCGGTGACCCCGGTAAGGGTGCGTTGGAACAAACTTAACCGGATCGGGTTATCATTCAACGAGTTAGACAAAAACCTTTGCAGGTATTCACCATTCTTTCCTTTGAACTTTGGTATGTCCGAAGGTAGTTTGGTGGGTATCGCAGGCCAACTTGGATGATGATGAATTGAGTCATTCATCAACTTCGACAGATATGGAAAATGAAGAGTTGGCAGAAAAGGTAGCCTAGGTTGCGACATCGACTGATTATCATATTGAAAAGAAGTTCCTAGATTGAAACTGGAACCAAGTTTCCAGGAAGAGTTTGAAGATGAGATAAAGCCTTGGGTGAACCCTTGGTTTTGGTTAAATGGAAGAAAACTCCCACCCATATGGTTCCTGAACGGAAAAGTAGGGTTTCCCCGACAAACTCTCCTTGTGAGTGAAGACCTCCCTGAACGAGATTCGATTGACTGGAAAGGGATTGCCCCCTAACGACATCCCTTGCAAAGGGAAAAACCCTTGCATGGGATTCCACTGAGCTTAGAATGTTTTTCCCCCTACCGACACTGCAAACGTGACGAAAGGATTACTCCCAAACCCATTGTACAATGTGAACAAGGTCGAGGTGGATAACATGCTAGCGGATTGGAATATGCTACCCTTGAAAGTGCCCTATCCCCCTTAGGGGTTAGGGCTAGAAGACGGGGAAGCCTGACTCTTGATGGATGGGAATGATGGGGGGATATGAAATCTTCCCCAAGGAACGACTTGGTAGGGAATCAAGGAATTCCATGAACCAACATTAGAAATTTGGGACATCGACTGAGACCCAATCAACATGTTTATCATGTCCATCGATAACATACTGAATGAGAAAGCATTGGTTATTGAAGGTAATGACATGAACACACCAGAAGGTTGGGTGGAACCAACAATTAGTAGAATATAGTTGTTGATAGATGCGACAACGATGGATTGAATCACACCAGATGTTTGGTTCAACATATTAGTGGGAAATATCCCAATATTAACAATTGTCGAAGTGGGAGTTATGACAAATATCAACCCAGGCACTTATAGAGTGCCTTCTATTGCGACTTAGTGAAGAGGGATATTTTCATTGAAGTCCGAACTGGGAGGAAAAACTTGCATGGAAACTGGAGCGTAAGGCCCAATTAACAAAGAGTTGTAACATGGAGCAAATTATTTAGCCCCAAGATCAGTTATCGTTACAAGCTCTTGCTCATAAATGTTTATTTCCGTGGGTTCTGAAAGAACAATATTGACTAGACCAGTCAGTACAAAGGTGTTGAATTGATCAAGTCAAAGCCTCAAGGGAGGCGATGGAGGATCCAGTCCTTCTTCAACAGGTGGAATACCTTGAATTCTCCTCGACCGACGAGGCAGTTGGTCAACCACTTTGAGTTATCATCTCTGGGTGACCATGTACGGGCCTTCCTAAGCAATCTATGATTTCTAAGCACATCACTAGAAAATCCCTAAATGGGAATAACAAACACAAACAACCTTGCTAATACCCTAACTCGACTGGATTCGGCCTGAGATCACAAAAATCACAAGGTAAGGTAAGGACCTTCCGGACGAAGGCACAGGTTGATTAAGTCTCATGGACCACCAAACGAAGGAGTGAGAAGAAGTTATCCTGACCTCCACTGACCAGCCTTATCTGGTGCAAGTAACCATGCTTCACGGAGCACCCTCTAGCAACACTAAAAATTATGGTACATAATCTGCCCTAGGTACCACAGGAAACCCCCCGTAGTCACCTCTGAGATCCTTAGAAAGAAAAACTAAGGTCACCAACTTGCAATCAGCGTCTGGGGGGTATAGTTGACAATCGAGATCGAACGTATGGGAAGGGTAACTAAGCCTAAATCCGTGAAAGCACCACCTCTTACGGAGGTAAGGGCATTGACGAAACCCCTGATATACGATCTCTCTAGTATGCTTAGTTAAGCTTCAGAGGGGTTATCTCCTGTGTTAGAGGAGCTTCCCGACTATATTTATACGACAGTTGGATTTGAACTCTCCCTAGATCAAACTCCTATGTTTGTTTTCTGGCCTTGGAGAAATTAACTCTCCAACCTAAACCAAAGCCCTAGCCTAAATTATTCCATTCACCCTATAAAATGATAATTTTTAGTTAATTTTAGTTAGTGTTCATTTTTATGGGGTTTTTATTTATTCAAAGGGGTACAAATGAAACTAGATGGTGTTTTCATAGTGATCTAGGAGGATTTGAGAATGCTTACAAAGATCCAGAAAGACCCGAAACATCCACAGAGGTCCAAAACAATTTAAAAATGCTCAAAATTCAAATGCTTCAAATTGTCTTGAAAACACCATCATTTCTTAGAGCTCGACGATAACTTTCCAACGATGCAAATTTCTCCTCAAACATAGTTCATATGAAAAAGTTATGAGCGGTTAAAGTTAGGGTCAAATAGGGAAAGTCAAATGTCAAAGGGAAAAAAAGGGTGACAAGTGTCACCACTACAAGGGTGACATGTGGCACATAGTTATTGGTAGATGAATAGAAAATGTACAACACAAGTAGATCAATCATTGGTTGACATATGGCATACAAGTGGTCCAATTGTTGAAAGACATGTGGCATTAGAGAGCCAATGAGACACTGCCATGTGGCAACCTCCCATTGGCCAATATTGGTTAATAAGTATTAAAATTTACGGAGTCGATGAGGGTCAAACCCACAACCTCCATAACCTAAGACTTAACATAGCCCCCACTACCAACACGCCATGGCATATGACTTAACCTATATATGTTTCTATTAGGATATTTAGACACTTAGGATTTAGTTAAGATCAACTTGGTCTAATATGTCATTAGGTAAAAGTGTGTTTCTTTAGTATGCATTAGTATGCATTTGTAGTTAGGAAATCCGACGGTCACGATATGTTCCCGACATAGAGTGATCCGACGGTTCATACTCTCCTCGATCTTAACGGCCNACTTTTGACTTAAAACTCCTAAGTCAAAGTGAAATTAGAATCATAAAGTAAAGTATGAGGGTAAAAGTCTTCCCCCTTTGTGCTTAGAGACTCATAAGCACATGGGGACCACTTTCCAAGGTATCCAAATCTCAACACTTAGAATGGTTTTCCCCCTACCGACACTGCAAACATGACGAAAGGATTACTCCCAAACCCATTGTACAATGTGAACAAGGTCGAGGTGGATAACATGCTAGCGGATTGGAATCTGCTACCCTTCAAAGTGCCCTATCCCCCTTAGGGGTTAGGGCCAGAAGATGGGGAAGCCCGGCTCTTGATGGATGGGAACGATGGGGGGATATGAAATCTGCCCCAAGGAACGACTTGGTAGGGAATCAAGGAATTCCATGAACCAACATTAGAAATTTGGGACATTGACTGAGACCCAATCAACACGTTTATCATGTCCATCGATAACATACCGAATGAGAAAGCATTGGTTATTGAAGGTAATGACATGAACACACCAGAAGGTTGGGTGGAACCAACAATTAGTAGAATATAGTTGTTGATAGATGCAACAACGATGGATTGAATCACACCAGATGTTTGGTTCAACATATTAGTGGGAAATATCCCAATAGTAACGATTGTCGAAGTGGGAGTTACGACAAATATCAACCCAGGCACTTCTAGAGTGCCTTCTATTGTGACTTAGTGAAGAGGGATATTTTCATTGAAGTCCGACCTGGGAGGAAAAACTTGCATGGCAACTGGAGTGTAAGGTCTAATTAACAAAGAGTTGTAACATGGAGCAAATTATTTAGCCCCAAGATCAGTTACCGTTACAAGCTCTCGCTCATAAATGTTTATTTTCGTGGGTTCTGAAAGAACAATATTGACTAGACCAGTCGATACAAAGGTGTTGAATTGATCAAGTCAAAGCCTCAAGGGAGGCGATGGAGGATCCAGTCCTTCTTCAACAGGTGGAATACCTTGAATTCTCCTCGACCGACGAGGCGGTTGGTCAACCACTTTGAGTTATCATCTTTGGGTGACCATGTACGGGCCTTCCTAAGAAATCTATGATTTCTAAGCACATCACTAGAAAATCCCTAAATGGGAATAACAAACACAAACAACCTTGCTAATACCCTGACTCGACTGGATTAGGCCTGAGATCACAACAATCACAAGGTAAGGTAAGGACCTTCCGGACGAAGGCACAGGTTGATTAAGTCTCATGGACCACCAAACGAAGGAGTGAGAAGAAGTTATCCTGATCTCCACTGACTAGCCTTATCTGGTGCAAGTAACCATGCTTCACGGAGCACCCTCTAGCAACAATAAAAATTGTGGTACATAATCTGCCCCAGGTACCATGGGAAACCCCCTGTAGTCACCTCTGAGATCCTTAGAAAAAAAAACTAAGGTCACCAACTTGCAATCAACGTCTGGGGGGTATAGTCGACAATCGAGATTAAACGTATGGGAAGGGTAACTAAGCCTAAATCCGTGAAAGCACCACCTCTTACAGAGGTAAGGGCATTGACGAAACCCCTGATATACGATCTCTCTAGTATGCTTAGTTAAGCTTCAGAGGGGTTATCTCCTGTGTTAGAGGAGCTTCCCGACTATATTTATACGACAATTTGATTTGAACTCTCCCTAGCTCAAACTCCTATGTTTGTTTTCTGGCCTTGGAGAAATTAACTCTCCAACCTAAACTAAGGCCCTAGCCTAAATTATTCCATTCACCCTATAAAATGATAATTTTTAGTTAATTTTAGTTAGTGTTCATTTTTATGGGGTTTTTATTTATTCAAAGGGGTACAAATGAAACTAGATGGTGTTTTCATAGTGATCCAGGAGGATTCGAGAATGCTTACAAAGATCCAGAAAGACTCGAAACATCCACAGAGGTCCAAAACAATTTAAAAATGCTCAAAATTCAAATGCTTCAAATTGTCTTGAAAACACCATCATTTCTTAGAGCTCAACGATAACTTTCCAACGATGCAAATTTCTCCTCAAACATAGTTCATATGAAAAAGTTATGAGCGGTCAAAGTTCGGGTCAAATAGGGAAAGTCAAATGTCAAAGGGAAAAAAGGGTGACAAGTGTCACCACTACAAGGGTGACATGTGGCACATAGTTATTGGTAGATGACTAGGAAATGTACAACACAAGTAGATCAATCATTGGTTGACATATGGCATACAAGTGGTCCAATTGTTGAAAGACATGTGGCATTAGAGAGCCAATGAGACACTGCCATGTGGCAACCTCCCATTGGCCAATATTGGTTAATAAGTATTAAAATTTATGGAGTCGATGAGGGTCAAACCCACAACCTCCATAACCTAAGCCTTAACATAGCCCCCACTACCAACACGCCATGGCATATGACTTAACCTATATATGTTTCTATTAGGATATTTAGACACTTAGGAGTTAGTTAAGATCAACTTGGTCTAATATGTCGTTAGGTAAAAGTGTGTTTCTTTAGTATGCATTAATATGCATTTGTAGTTAGGAAATCCGACGACCACGATATGTTCCCGACATAGAGTGATCCGACGGTTCATACTCTCCTCGATCTGAACGGCCATTGATCCATGGCTTAACACCCGATTGGTCCATGATCTCTATTTAAAGAGCATGGAGGGTCATTTGCCGATGATCGATTGTGAGAAACTCTCTTGTAAAATCTCTCTGTAATATTTTTCTTTGCATTAATAAACTG
>ML813300.1:176046-192481 GCA_009831015.1 Picea engelmannii | reverse complement strand
ACTTAAACAACCTCCGCTAACCAACTTTCCACTATTTTTGATTAGTTACAACTATGTAACAAAATATAATTAAAGGTTATCCAATGGTTGTAGAAGTGGTTAGGGCCCCGTGCCAATTTAATGGTGTGCACCCAAGGCTATGGACACAGTCAATTAATGTAGAGTGCCTCTCATAATTCATGTGTGAGGGTACATAAGTTTTGAGGTTACACTGTAAAGCGTGTCGATGGGTACCTGGATGCAATTTCAAGCATTTTATATCAATTTTGCATGATTTTTCGCCAAGAATCCAACGATGCACTATGTTTCTGCATTTGAGCAACATATGAAAATATCATTTTAAAACAAAATCATTTGAGCATTAATAAAAAGTCTCTATGGGAAGTGGACTCAGAGAGATAGACCAAATTGGGTGAAATCCATTTTTTTTTTCCAACTTGTGTATATGATTATATTATTGTTGTTCATTTCAAGTTCAATTATTTTAAATTCATTTATCATTAAAGTGGATTTAGTTAGATAAGTTCTTCACATGTAGTTTGAAAAACAATCAAGAGATCATTTTATTTCGAAGATCAAGTAGATGTTTATGTGTATTTAAAATTATCAACATCTAAGGATTTTTTGGATCAGACAGACACAACAGAAAAATACTTAAGAACACAAATGATTGATGCAGTTTCTTCACTGAAAAATGAGTGTGACAACGCTTCAAATCAATTGAAAACAAACTCTTTCTTTTATATTTTTTCAAAAATGAAAATAATGCACTTTTGATTGTACAAAAGATCTTAAACCACTTTGCAATGCAAATCTAATATGCTTTTTTAAAAGCGATGTAGAACATAGAGCGAAAGAACTTTGCAAACTAGATTTTTTTCTTTTATTAAGGCTACTGAAAACCAAATATTTTTTTTAAAGAACAAGAACAAACTCATGAATAAAATATGCATATAATGAAATTTTATTTTCAAAATGGAAATACGAAAAGAAAGGGAGTAAGTTCAAAAAGCATACAATCTTATACTTTAATTTTAAATCAAACAAGAAAACAAGAAGGTACAGGGGGAGAAAGATTTCAAAATAGATGACTAAGCACTTGATGAACCACTGTACTAACATGAAACAAAGTTTAAGAAACACCCTACTAATCTTTATGAAACCCTAAACCATAAAAAGAAACAAAAACAACTTTGAACAAACACAAAAGTTGACAAAAATCTTTAATTTTTTCTTGTAACCTTGAAAACAAAGAAACAAATGTGGAACCAAAAAACACTTATGTGGACTTACAAAAAACCCAAGAAGATTTCATAGCACAAACACTCTGACTTCCAACAGGCTGAGAAGAGTAAAAACCCTTATACATAACATGTACGCGATTGTGTAGTAATACAACTGAGTATGTATGCAACTTCTATGAAGGAAACCTGCGTACACCTTTAAAAATCCCCTCAAAAAGAGAGAAAATGGACTGGAAGGCTCATGTAAGATTGTACAGACTCAGGGAATGATGGAAATAGGCTTAAAAAACAGAAAAAAGTTTCAATAGAAATGCAAAAAGACAAGCACCCTTAACAACCCAAAAGGGAGAATCTCCAGTATGGTCGCCAATTCAATTTAGAAGTTAAATTAAAGACAAGATACATATAATCTTATATAAAACATGAATTGACACAAACTATGGATGATAATGAGAGATCTTTTTATTAATGACAAAAACGGGGTTGGTTACAACCTGTAACTGTTGCGGCTGAAATATCCCTTCTTCTGCTGGATAGTTTTTATGATATGATTTGATGGTGTCTGATATTGTTTTGAGGGTTTAATGTAATTTGTGAGACATGAATGTGGTTTCAATATCGAATAGAATAATTTTATTGCAATAATAATATGAACCAGATTACAATTACTCAAAACTCAATCCAAAACATTATAACAATAAGTAAACTCCATAGATATAGTCTGTTTATTAATGGATCTGACCTAAATACTAGCGTATCATAGATATAATCTCATATTTGTTGCATATAAGGAAGATACCACTCAAATATGTTGCATGCAAGAAAGATATCGCCCAGATCTGTTGAATACCCGTGCATGATGGATATAAGCTCAGATTTGTTGCATGAAATAAGGATATGGCTCAGATCTGCTACATGTAAGAAGGGTATAACTTGAATTTGCTTCATGTAAGAAGGATATAGCTTATATCTGCTACAATAATCTCATATCTACTGCATGCATGGAAGGAAACACTGCATGCACTCCAGAATACGCTGCCAACTGTTGAGTCTGACTGGAAACTGATGAAAGTGACACCCCAGGTGAAATAACCGTTGGAATATGATGGGACATGTTCTAATGGAAACACCCTATCTCCCTCTCAACTGGGTTTCAAGGGTTTAGGTTCGCCCTTCTTTTCCAATCCTAGTGATCTATTTGTGTGGTCAGTCCTCCTCCAAACCCTCACGCTGCCAAGATAAATCCACATTATATCTCTGATCTGATTTTTTCTGAATCTTGAACCTATAAATGATGTGAATCCATGATGAAGGATCCAATCTTGTACTCTAAAGCATGATGAAGAACCTGAGTGATTCTCTAATGGATTAGGGTGTGTCTTTCAACACCTAAATCGATCAATGGTGATGGTTTCCTCTAGAAATCCACAAAACATCAAAAAGTCGCCTAACTTCTCCTCTGGTTGCCAATTCTCAATTCAATTCTCAATAATAATGGAATTAGGTCATTTTTCCTCCTTTATACTCAACACCCATCTAATTCCACGTTCACTTTAATTGATTAGGTGACTTTTTCTAAGTTTATTTTTAATAATCACTTAAGTCACTTAAAACACATTTTTTCTCCTTTTTACTATCTACTGTCACTTTCACTTTAGAATTTTGGTTAAATGACATTAAATAATTCTTGTACTCCCTTTTTCTCACGACTATAGCGTACGAGAATCAATATAGGCTACCGAGTCACTCTTCCTGGAGTCATCACTGGGAAAGGGACATTACAATCCTCCCTTCTCGAGATTGCTTACCCTCAAGCAATGCCATCAGAACTTGATGCTTCATCGATTGAGCCAAGCTAAAACTGAAAATGATTCCAGTGTAAATTCTAACCTTGTACAATATCTATTGTAAACAGATATTCAGAAAATAACGGAAAATATACAATGGAAAATACAAACATTACACAGAGATTTTTCCCCTGGAAACCCAAACCAGGAAAACCAGCATATTCTATATTCATTCATTGTGTTACAATGTTTACAATGCAAAATACATATAGGAGCCAGTGACATCCAAAAACCTAACCCAATGACCTGGATTAGTCCAAAACCCTAATTCCTTAAACAGAAATAGAAAACCATCGGCAAAGAAACCATGTTCTAAAAAACCACCTAAATATAATGTGGTCCCGATCCAGAATATAACACATAACCAACATTATCCCACTTGTTGTTTTCTTTGCATACAGGGGGTTACAGGGTTACATAGTCAACAATCCAAGGCAACAATGCCCATGGATCCTCTACACCAAGAGAACTTCTCAGTGCTCATAGATTTTGTCAATGAGTCTGCAACATTCTTCAAAGTCTCCACCTTCATTAGTGATACTTTCTTTTCTTCAATCATGTCTCTCACAAAGTGGTATTGAACATCAATGTGCTTTGTCTTTGAATGATAAACATGGTTCTTCGCCAGAAAAATTGCACTCTCACTGTCACACTCTATCCTTACATCTTGTTTTACCAGCCCAATACCTGACCACAATATTTGTAACCATACCGCTTCCTTACTTGCATGAGTGGATGCCATGTATTCAACTTATGTAGTTGAAAGTGCCACTACAGCCTGTCTTTTGCTCATCCAACTTATTTCTCCTCCAAATAGGTTAAAAACATACCCGCTTGTAGATCTCCTACGATCCAAATCTCCAGCCCAGTCTGCATCCACAAAGCCATGTATATCCACCACTCTGTCCAATCCTGGTCTTCCTTCATAGCACAATCCATAGCTACACAAGCAAAGAATATAACACATACCCAACAACCAGGGTCCCAAACTGATCTTCGAAAAGGACCACCATACTATCGCAACACCGATTTGGTAATAACCATTGGACCAATGTGCCTATTCTACATCCTCCTCTCTTGGGATCCCACACTGAAATACCTGTAGGGACTAAACTCACTGTCATGAATCATGTCCTGCAAAGGTATATCCATGAAACCCAAATATGCAAATCCACTGACAACCTCGATCATGGGTATCCAAAAAGAAGGTTGGTCTCTCCATTTGGAATAAGTCTCATCCTCTACTCCACTGGCATCCCAAAAATAAAGCAGACCAATCATTATCACAACTCTGTCAGTCATCACCAATGTGCTCTTCCGCCAAGGTAGGCTCTCCCCCATGTGTCCTGATGCAATGTCCGCAGAGTCCCTCTTTGTGAAAAACTCTCAGAACTTACCATAAGTGATGAAGTCACCCAGGTCCCAAACTATCATGTATGAAGTGAAACACCATCTTCTCATGATACTGATTTGTATGGTGTTATCACACGAATATGCTTGACTACCCCTGGTAAGCCAAGCGATCATAAGTTGTTGAAACATGACCAACTCCTCAGGAGACCGCTCCTCCAAGCGATCAATCCTACACACTCTAGGAGTAAGCTCTAGAGAACGCGAATTGGCAATCCCACCCGTGTTAGTTGTTGTTCTGTCAACAACTGCATTCCCAGGGTTCCATGCCAGCCTTAGAGGGGATTCCTCGTGTTGATGATGCATCCATATGATCACAATTGTTTGACCACCATGCTCAGACTATGCTATCCTCTCCTGGAATCCTCTATCATGGACCATACTCATCCAAGGCACCTTAGTGAAGTCAACACATGTCAATCCATGATTATCCTCAATTATGGGTATCGTGAGGGAAAAGAAAAACTCCATAAATCCTCTCACAACATTCCCACCATGACGCAGACCAATCACTGCCTCAACTCGGTCGGTCATCAACCTCATTTGAAACAATCCATCACTCGAATGAATTCCATGATCTCACCTCAACATTGAAAGTCCACCACTCCCAATGCCTGTCAATTGTTTTTGTGCCCCACCAATAACTATCAGAATCCAAATGACCCAAATCCTCGATGTGTAATCTATGTAGCAGATAATGCCATCCACTACTTCGCCAGTTGCAATCTCTATGAACAAATCCAAATAAGTCTAGATCTCATCTTGTGAACCCAATGCACTGATTACAAAGTCCAAATGGATGAACTCTGTCACGACCATAATGCTCCCTATCTCATCCCACTAGCTCCAATGATCCTCTCTCATCCTGCTACATATAATAAGGGCATCAAATAACAGTAACAAGTGCCTCTGCCACTATATAAAGGACTGGAAGGTGACTAGTGTGTTTTTCAACCCAAAGGACATGACCATGAACAAATAATGATACCCGGGAACATACCTATGATTATGCTGCTCCCTGGCCCAAGCCTGATGATATCCTAGATGAAAATCAATCATCAAGGGAAACACTTCTCACTGAGGCTCACCCATCCACTCATCGACCTTGGGTAACCTCTGTTGATGTTTATGTTAGATGTGAGAGGTATTCACCTCCGGGATAACCTTTCTTATAGATGAAGTTGCCAAGAAGTTAAAGGAAAAATATTGGAAGTCAAAGCAGATCCCAGAAGAGAAGTCAACCTCAGAAAAAATAATAAAGAATAATTATAATCCTCCAAACGTAAAGTCGGCTCCAGAAGAAAAATATAAACAAAAAATATATTTTCCACGAAGTCAAGTTGGCCTGCCAGAAAAGATAAAGTAAAATTATATTTCACAGAAATGGCAAGTTGGCCCCATTGGAAAAGTTCACTGGAAGATTAGTATAAATAAGAGTTGACTCTAACTCATTTGGACACACTCTCTCCACTCTGCAATATAGGCGCAAGTCTAAGTGTGAGCTACAACTGCTATAATCCAATGAAGATAGTGTTATCTCACAGTTTGTAGTTAGGATGATAGACGGATGAAAAAAGGTCAAACTGGCATAACTGAACCAATCCCACCACTATCACCTCAATGGGAAGGTTATTTTTGTTTAGGGAGGTAAGGCACAGGGGAGACGTCCTCGGTGACCTGGGGTTTTGAGAAGGAAAAGGGCTTAGAAAGGCTAAGTGATAATAATCCCCCTCACAAGTCACCACCTGATCAGAAAGTCTGGCTTATAGCCAATAAAGATAACCAAAAGTAATAACCAAGAAGAGTATGTGCTCGAGACAAAGAAACAAAGAAACAATGAAACTATATGTGCAATCTTGCTTGTTGGTTAATAATTCATATAATCAATGACTTTTCTGATAATAAGCAATTGAGCAATAATATTGATGAAGTAAATCAATGTTTATACAATAGCAATGATTACAATATCACTTCTCAATAAATGCTAAAGAAAACCTTGGCATTCAATGTAACAATATCAACACTTTATAAACAATGCCTTAACCAATCATTCAAATGCTTCAAATATAAAGTAGATGTTGCATATAGGTGTTTATAGCATAGAAAGATGATGACATCAATAGGGTTAGTATGATTAGTCTAGGATAGGGTTAGTAAGAGTTAGGGTTTGTTCAAAGTATTGGAAGTTTGTTTCATGATCAAGTTACTCAATACACAAGGCCTTAGATCAGTGTGCTCCTAGGGTATATGGGGTCAAAAGAGGATGCAAGGGGTGAAGGACTAAGTGATGATTACGAAACTAAAGACAAGAGAGTTAAACTTTGAGGTGTTGCTATGGCAAGGCTCCAAAGATGAAACCCTAGCAGAGAGAGGCTCACTTTGGTGTGGAAACCCTAGGCCTTAGTGCTCTCTCCTCCTTCTTTAGCTCAATGGCAGAAAATGGCTAGCTTGAACAATGATTAAATAAAACTAAGACAAGAGGGTTTGTAAGTGATGTGTTTCTAAATAAAGGCTTCACTAGGCAAGCCCTAGGGAAAAACATCTCACCAAGGTGTAGAGACCTAGGCATTGGTGCAGTTTCTCCTTCTTAGCTCAACAAATCAGGAAAAATAGCTAGTTATATGAATATGGATAAAGTGTTCCTATGGCAAGGCTATATCCTCTTCAAAAAATCAAATGGCTCAAAATCTTGATGGGGACATGAGACAAGGACATTAACTAGTGCTTGTCACCTACGGTTTGATTCAACAAAATATAATAACATATGCAAGTAAATAAAACTAAAACCATTCAATTAAGAAGTGTTTGAAAAAATTCACTTACATAGATAAATAAACCATGTAGCAAAACCCTAGTTGTAACACCTTCCACCAAGAGAAATGTAAAAAATGCCAAGTAAAATCCTCCTTCAACAAGTGCGCCTCAAAATTTCAGCCAATAACCCTAAGAAGGGCGCAAATTTTAGACCTCACTAATGAGTAAGTGAAAGATGATGAAAATATGAAGGCAAAAACCCTCAATATATAGCATGCCAATGACCTAAATTACATTTTAGGTCATTAAAAGGCCGACAAGGCAAAAATACCAAAATCATATTGTTTTACATTAAATGTTTAAAATTAAACCCTAATCAAGCAATAGTGAGACATCATTCCCTTTCTAGGGTGACGTTAGCCCCTTTTAGGGCAAATGCATCCTCCTGGAGCAAAACATTATCCCTCCTTGGGCTTCTCCAAGCTGCCACATGTGCCAAAACTGCCATAGATGCCTCCCAAAACGTCCATACTGTTGGGTGATGTCATGGGCATCTTGGGATACGTCTTGGGCCTTCCAAGGCCAATGTTCCTATGGATAGGGCTCAACCCCCTTAGGTACAGGTCTACTCAGATGCCTCTGGTGGGTTCTTCTTCTCTTCCCTGGTACAAACACTCTGCCCCTTCTTGGAGTCTCAACATCCATCGAGTGGGGTCTTCAGCCCCATGGAGGTATGAATTGATCATCTCCCCATGTGTACCTATCCAACATGGTACGTGTCTATCATGCATGATACTGCACATCAATAGCTATGCCCTCCATGGGCACATAAGTCACAGGGATCATAGCAATGCGAATCACATCTCATCATCAATATTATTAAACATGTGCATAAAACTCCTATTACCCCAGTCAAGTGCTCAAAGAAATTATACAAATATGCAATACAAGTTTGGGGAAAGTGACAGGACGTCCTATTGGGATAGTGTCCACTGGAAAAAGGTTGTTTCCGGAAGAGATGAACTCCAAGTCATGTAAATGGGTGAGGTGGATGAGGGATGTCCTGACTAGGGGTGTAGTGAAAGAAGGGAAATGCAGGGCTTACATGTGGGAGCCTTTGTAGAAGGCGAGTTGCACCTATCTTGGATACAATTGTTTCCAAGCCCATTCATGCCTTCTATTATTTATTTTTAATTGCCTTTTCTTCAAGAATCTAATAAGGGGACATTGCCTTGGTGTGGTGACCAGTGGTGGCAATGTTACCCACAAGTACTTTCACAGAAATGAGAATGTTGGCTCGTGATGAGATCTCCTATCTCTTGGCCATGCAACCAAGAGTCACTACCCGGGCGTGGTAACTTGATGCTAGTAGTGTCATACTTCTAGGTACCCATGGACCTAATAGGTTGGCTTGTGATGAGACCCCCTATCCTCTGATTAGGTCTTGTTTTATTATTTTTATTGGGTCCCTCTTGTTTCTTGCTAAGAAGCTTTTTACTGCTTTCTTGGGGATCACTGGGCGAAGCATCTTGAGCTTTTACTTTCGGGATTTTATCTTTTTCCAGCTTGCTTTTACCTTCTGGGCCTTTAGTCCCTTCTTCCCACAAGGCAAGGTGCAACGCTTAAATGATTGACCAACCCAATGCCCGGACAAATGTAATGGGATGGATGAGCGGGAAGCAAGATGAAAAGGTGGTAAGTATGAAGGGAGTGGATGATGAATTTTCAGAAACCCCCCCATTGGAAAATCAAAACCTATGGGCACATGCTTACTAGGGCATCTTGTCATTCCCCCTAGACATGGTCAAGTGGAAAAGTATAAGATCCAAGCATTTGTTAGAAACAAAATGAATTGAATGCACATATTCAAAGGTTTTGAGGATCAGAGTGACACATACCATGATACCCGGACTCATTACCTCATGGAGAAAGAACCATCTCTAATACAGGACCAAGCCGAAGGTGATGGATGTTGTTGTTGCTGACAAAGTGGAGGCACTGAAAGGGAGAAAATATGGGCCCTCCAGGGCCATGCTCAAGTCGATCTGGCTCTCAGTACTCCATGTCTAGGACCCGTGGGCCTTGAGACATAATCTCTTAGTTATCCATAAAAGTGGGGATAACATCTGGCTCCAAGTCGGGGACATGTGCTCAGCGTAGAGCGCATGAGAACCTCAAAATCTCTGGCACAACCTGTAACCTGCTTGATCTCAATAGCAACTATTAGTAACCATTTGGGTTGGTGATACCACCCCAACATATATATATATATAAGACTGTACAAAAAGAAATCATATGTACAAATGTGAAAGCAATCTAATCAGTATGCAATGCAATGGTATATACAATGAATGAAAAATGCCTACCTACTTACATGTACTTACCTGTGAAGTCAGGTTCCCTCGATCGGGTGGGGTTTGATTAGAAGGTTCCCACTGACTGGTAAAGGGCACCTTCTTCCTTCCAAAGAGGACAAATATTATGAGTCGTTAATTGATTTTCTTCCAACTTTGAAAGGTCCAAGCCAATATTGAGTACTTCCTTTGACATTAGTAGGCTCCCCTTGTTAATATCCCACATGAATACTACGCCCCCCTCCATGTATTCTTTGATTTTGTATTTGGTTATTCCCTAAACAACCCTGGTGTATTGCACAGTGGGTCAAGGGTGGGATTCTGTTGTAAAGACTTCCTCTTGGGGAGGCCGAATCTGTGGATCACTCTTTCATGTTTTTAGTGATTTTACATCCCCAAATTATTTTCCTTTATATTTGTCTAGGAGTTGTTGGTATCCTTATCTCATGGGACATTGTATCTGGTCTTCCTTTTTTGCAAAGGGCATATCCTTACGAGAACATTTAGGAAGACTTTCCATGATTTTCTCATGTGCTTTGTCAATCTTGACGGGGTGACTAGTTTCTTGCACATGGGTTTCGGACACTGGCACATTTGGGAGATGACATATTATTCCATTTTTCAAAGGTATATTCACATAAGTGAGGTCCATCTCAAGGGTTCCACCCATCATTGAGGCAAACTTCCTAGACAACAACATCCCCCACACATATGGGACATCTACTATCACTATGTCAATGTGGATTACTTTCTCAGGGTATTATTTAAGGCAAAATTCCACATTTTCAACTACTCCATGTGTGGGTATGGCTTTAGAATCGAAGCCACTCACATTTATGTAAGGTCGTGTGACCTTTAGGCCTAATTGTTGCATGACCTTGAGAGACATCATGTTAGCACTGACCCCTGAATCTATATTGCAATTGTTGAGGATTTTATTATTCATTAGCAAGGTCATGAAGAAAGGTGGGTGTTCATCATACTAGAACCTAAAGTGATCTACTTGTAACATAATTGGAGGGTCCATAGGTCCATCTGATCCTTTGAAGAAATTATCAAATATTTCTTTAACATACTGTACCTTAATGACTTCCCTCATAGGGATGGTCACATGCATCTTGGATAGTGCCCCTTCGAAGTCAAAGTTCAAATCCACTCTTTAGGTTTTCGGTGCTTCAAGAGGAGGAATGCTCGAAGGTGAAGGTTCTGTTTGAGTTATTGCAGGAATGGTAAGGGTAGGTTGTACTATCTTCTTTTGCCTATATACCTGAAATTCTCATTTTCGCCAACTTCTCCTTTGATTCTGGGTCCAAGTTGTTTATTATTTCCATTCTAGCCTTCTTGGTTGCCTCTTTCGTACATTCTTGATGTTGTTCAAGAGTGATGTTGAGGAAAATTTGGGGGGCTTCTATAACATGGCCTACGTTGTTTATTTGGTCATGGGGTTTGTTAGTCCCAAAGAGGTTTTCTTCCCATTTGACGAAACCAACTCCTCTCTGTCTCAAACAATCATCTCTTTGTGTAGAACAATAATCATCCCAGTCTTCAAAGATGTCAGAGGCATCATCAGGATAATCACCCCAATTTTCATCTCTTTCTTTCCCCAGAAGGACGTGGTGGGGTTCTATCAGGGCACTATCACTTATGCATGTTTCTTGCAAAAGTAACACCTCCTCATCATCTAGTGCAATATTTTTTTCGTGGCTGCTGGAAATACTTTGGTCGCCCCTTCCCTTAGTCCATGTTATCTTAGTAATATTATCTTCTTCTGTCAAGGGAAGAGTGGGCCAACCTTGGAATAAGTGCGGATCTGCAGAGTTATAGTCACTAGGCCCATAATCATTTGTTAGCAAGGAAAAGGGTGTTTGCTTATTTTTCTCAAAATAATCAGTTTGTAACAGTGTGGAAGATCCTTTGAACGATGGTTGGTCATCTAGGGTTTTCTTTGTCAGAGAAGGAGTTTTCAACATTTCACAAATCCCTTTAATCCTTTGCAAGATAAAGGCCATACGAGTGTTCAGGTCGAAGTTATTATCGACAGGTCTTGGGAAATGTTGGGTTTGATTGCTAGTATGCACATAAGGATATTCATACTTCATTCTTGAGTCCTCATTTGTTTGTCCAGAGTATTCAAACCCAGGCTCACTCATATCTTGACTTTTGCGAATTTGACTTGGCATGGTCAAGGTGAATATGGAATCTTCAAACTTAGGTTTTTGATGAGTGGCCATACTTAAACCTCAGATGGTTCATTTTCTCTTGAAATATTTAAGGCATCTCTCATGTTTGAGAAAACTGTGCTCCATTATCTATTGTTTTCCAACTCTAGAGTCTCATTGTTCAAAAGGTTGACCTGATGGGTGAGGCTGCTAAACTTGGGATTCTCTTCGATTTGGCAGGCAACGTTTTGAGCTTCTTCTAGGTTTATAGGGAAACAATTCTTGAGGGTGAGTTGCAAATTCCCTTCAAAAGAGTCAAGGTAACGTTGGAGAATCATGCTCTTAGGTAGGAAATTGGGCTCAAGTTTGTGAATGAGAGTATTGAACCTATCATTGAATCCCCTAACGTCTTCGTCTGTCTATTTGTAGTCTTCGAGGAATTGAGAGTAAAGGGAATCCATGCTTTCCTTTTCACACCTATTGTTATTAAAGGTTTTTTCAAGATCTTCAGGGGTTTTGATGCTCCCCTTTGGGAGGTTGTTAATCTAGTTTCTGGCACTTCCGGTGAGTGAGATCACAAAGAGACTTGAAAATACATCAGGGTGTTCCTGTCCAGATTGGTTAAACTGAACAAAACTTGGTCTAATGAGAGTTACCACAGGATCCCTTTTCTCCTGAAAACCTAGGTATCCAAGAGTCAACCCTATTAGGTAGGTCATTTAATCCCCCTTGGGTGTTTGCTAAGTCCAAAGAGACAAAGATTTATTTGTGAGACCATTTGAGAGATCTCACGGGGATGACAAGATTTGTAGAGGCCATAGTAGTAGATGAAGGTATGTACTGATGTCCACTACTAGTCGTCATTTGTGGTTTGTGGAGTCACCAGATAATTTGCTTGAAACTATAAAAAAGATAAGGGAAAACACCCTAAGTGGAGTCTCCATGTAAGCTTGTAAGATAAAGACTCTAGAGACAAGGCTTACCGAAAAGTGTCATCTTGAGGAGAATTGACTCAATGTTTCCCGGAAATGACGCCAAAATGTTATCGCACAGTTTCTATTTAGGATGATAGATGAATGAAAGAAGGTCAAATTGGCGTAACTGAACCAATCCCACCACTGTCACCTCAATGGGAAGGTTCTTTCTATTTAGGGAGGTAAGGCCCATGAGAGACGTCCCTGGTGACCTGGGGTTTTGAGAAGGCAAAGAGCTTAGAAAGGCTAAGTGATAATAATCCCCCTCACAAGTCACCACCTGATCAGAAATTCCAACTTATAGCCAATAAAGATAACCATAAGTAATAACCAAGAAGAATACCTACCCGAGACAAAGCAACAATGAAACTATATATGTAAGCTTGCTTGATGGTTAATACTTCATATAATCAATGAATTTTCTGATAATAAGAAATTGAGCAATAATATTGATGAAGTAAATAAATGTTTATACTATAACAATGATTAGAACATCACTTCTCAATAAATGATAAAGAAAACCTTAGCATTCATTGTAACAATATCAACACTTTATAAACAATGCCTTAACCAATCATTCAATTACTTAAAAGTTAAAGTAGATGTTGCATATAGGTGTTTATAGCATAGAAAGATGACGACAACAATAGGGTTAGTAGGATTAGTCTACGCTAGGGTTAGTAAGAGTTAGGGTTCATTCAAAGTATTGGAAGTTTGTTTCATGATCAAGTTACTCAATACACAAGGCCTTAGATCAGTGCACTCCTAGGGTATATGGAGTCAAAAGAGGACACAAGGGGTGAAGGACTAAGTGATGATTATGAAACTAAAGACAAGAGAGTTAAAAATTGAGGCATTGCTATGGAAAGGCCTCAAATATGAAACCCTAGGGGAGAGAGGCTCACTTTGGTGTAGAAACCCTAGGCCTCAGTGCTCTCTCCTCCCTCTTTAGCTCAATGGCAGAAAATAGATAGCTTGAACAATGATTGAATAAAAATAAGACAAGAGGGTTTGTAAGTGATGTGTTGCTAAAGCAAGGCTTCACTAGAAAAACCCTAGGGAAAAACGACTCACCAAGGTGTAGAGACCTAGGCCTTGGTGCATTTTCTCCTTCTTAGCTCAACAAATAAGGAAAAATGGCTAGCTAGAGGAAGATGGATAGAGTGTTTCTATGGCAAGGCTCTATCCTCTTCAACAAATCAAATGGCTCAAAATCTTGATGGGGACATGAGACAAGGACATTAACTAGTGCTTGTCACCTAGGGTTTGATTCAACAAAATATAATAACATATGCAAGTAAATAAAACTAAAACCATTCAATTAAGAAGTGTTTGCAGAAATTTACTTACATAAATCAAGAAACCATGTAGCAAAACCCTAGTTGTAACACCTTCCACCAAGAGAAATATAAAAAATGCCAAGTAAAATCCTCCTTCAACAAGTGTGCCTCAAAATTTCATCCAATAACCCTAAGAAGGGCGCAAATTTCAGACCTCACTAATGAGTGAGTGAAATATGGTGAAAATATGAAGGCAACAACCCTCAATATATAGCATACCAATGACCTAAATTACATTTTAGGTCATTAAAAGGCCGACAAGGCCAAAATACCAAAATTATATTGTTTTACGTTAAATGTTTAAAATTAAACCCTAATCAAGCAATAGTGAGACGTCATCCCCTTTATAGGGTGATGTTAGCCCCTTTTAGGGAAAATGCAGCCTCCTGAAGAAAAACGTTATCCCTCCTTGGGATTATCCATGCTGCCACAGGTGCCAAATTTTCCATAGCTGCCTCCCAAAACATCCATACTGTTGGGTGACATCATTGACATCCTAGGAGACATCCTGGGACTTCCAAGGTCAATGTTCTTGTGGAGAGGGCTCAACCCCCTTAGGTACAAGTCTGCTCAGCTGCCTCCCTTGGGTTCTTCTGCTCTTCCCTGGTACAAATGCTATACCCTGTCTCTGCCCCTTGCTGGGGTCTTAACATCCATTGGGTGGGCTCTTCATCCCCATGGAGGTCCAAACTGATCATCTCCCCATGTGTTCCTATCCAACGTGGTACCTATCCATCGGGCATGGTCCTACACATCAATAGATACGCCCTTCATGGGCTCATAAGTCACAAGGATCATAACAATGTCAATCACATATCATCATCAATATTATTAAACATGTGTGTAAAACCCCTATTACCCCAGTCAAGTGCTCAAAGACATTATAAAAATATGCAATACAAGTTTGGGGAAAGTGACAGGACGTCCTATTGGGTTAGTGTCCACTAAAAAGGGTTGTTTCCGGAATAGATAAAATACAAGTCATGTAAATGGGTGAGGTGGATGAGGGATGTCCTGACAAGGGGTGCAGTGAAAGCAAGGAAATGCAGGGAAAGAAGAGACCCCCTTTCTCTTGGCCATGCAACCAAGAGTCACTACCCTAGCATGGTAACCAACTACTAGTAGTGTCATAATGCTAGGTACCCATGGACCTAATAGGCTGGCTCGTGATGAGACCCCCTATCCCATGACTAGGTATTGTTTTATTATTTTTACTGGGTCCCTCTTGTTTCTTGCTGAGAATCCTTTTATGTTAGAAAAATAGGACCGCAGAGCAATAAAATAAAATAAATGCAGAAACAAAACACAGAAGACACACAATACAAGAGAGACACAAATTTACGTGGTTCACCCAGTGTGGGCTACGTCCACCAGAGAAATTGCCAGGTGCTTCCTTTATTATTATCCAACAAATGAAGGGATACAACCTACATCAAAACCCGCTGTAACTCCCTCTTCTTTCTCTCACAGTCTCCTCTCTCAGAATACAATATTCACCACCATCCATAGCCGTGATACATTTCCCTCATAAAAGAGGGTTGCCTTCTAGGGAAAAAAACCCTAACATAATCTCTACCGTTAGATCTGCGACCTTATAATGAACGGTCCAGATTTACAATGAAATTACAATATACTTTTACAAGGCAATTTTTTCTTCGGGGGCTTTGCCCTCGAATCCCCACTGGGGGCCTGCTTGCCCCCAGACCCCCCACATGGGGGGATATCCCCCCCGGACCCCACAGAGGGGGTACCCCCCCTCTTCACTCCCTCGCGTGGAAGAGTGTACATACTTCTGGGGTGTAAATACTTCATGGGGTATAAACACGACTGAAAACAAGGACCTCTGAATCAGGAAGATAATCAAGCTCCACAACCAACAATCTCCCACTTGGAGACTGATCTCAACAACTCCACCGCTGCTGTATATGCTGGACTCTGAACCTTCTTGGACCTGGAAAATTTCTCATTTTTATCTTCATTCTTTAAGACCAACTGAAACTGAGAAGGAACTCAGTTTCTCCCTGGTTACTCCCTTTGTTAACATGTCTGCAGGATTTTGGCTAGTGTGTATCTTTTCCAACTTCAATTGTCCATCTTCCAAGGCGGATTGTATGAAGTGGTACCTCAACTGTATATGCTTAGTATTTGAATGGAAGGCTGAGTTCTTTGCAAGGTGAATGGCACTCTGAATATCACAATACAACTTGTTGTTCTCCTACTTCTTTCCCAATTCCTCCATAAACCTTTGTAACCAAATCATCTCTTTACTATCCTCTGTAGCAGCAACATACTCTGCCTCTGTTGTTGAAAGTGAAACAACCTTTTGCAGTTTTGAAATCCAACTTACTGTTGT
>ML813300.1:154257-164362 GCA_009831015.1 Picea engelmannii | reverse complement strand
CTTTTCAATAATTGTGGAAAAAGAATAAAGGACTATTACGTTACAAGGGAGGAACGAGTGTTGCAAACATACAAGCTCAAGGCACAAGGACAAGACTGATGTTCTAGTAAAATGATACTCGGGAAAAATCCTCCGGTGGCCAAGGGTGTTTAGATGCAAAAGAAAACTGTCACAAGGTTGGTGTATAAGGTATACAAATGAAGTTAATAAAACACACAATGGTAACGTCCTTCGATGCAAGTTTAACGAGCCCAGAGAAGGTAAGCTCAGTGGTTTTTCATATTTAGAGAGTCTAAAAAAAAATATAAAAGGAGACTACATTGGGATATCTTTTTCGAAGATAGTCTAGTCGGTTCGAAAAAGGATAAACTAGCATCGATTAGACGTCAATTCAAAACCATTTTAACGAGTGTGACAAGGACAAGATCACTCGGCTATTTTTTCATTTTTAAGGAATCTGAAAAAAGCTTAACTATGGACTCCGTCAGGAATATTCTTCTGGACCAATTTAACGAGTGTGAAATAATAAGGTCACTCGATGATCTTTTCAATTTTAGGGAGTCTGAAAAGAGCTTAACTATGGACTCCGTGGGGGTTTCTTTTTCATAAGTTTAGTCCCTCCGGCCCGAAAAAGGGATAAAAATATACCTGAGAGTACTCTTCTATAGAGCTGAAGTTCCATAGAGTATACCTTTGTTCGTACAGTTGACCGTCCAGACCGAAAAAGGGGTAAACTACCGCCGGACAGACGTGACTTCAAATTTTAGTTTAACTAGCGTGAAAGACCACAAGATCGCTCGGAAATCTTTTCATGTTTAGAGGGTCTGAAAAGGGCTTAAAAGGAGACCCGTTTAAGGAACGTTCTTCTGGACCAATTGAATGAGTGTGAAGAAACAAGGTCACTCGACAATCTTTTCATCTTTAAGGAGTCTGAAAAGGGCTTAAAGAAGACTCCATAATGGTTACTTTTCTCAGTTAATCTGGACAAGATCGAAAAGCATAAATGCAGTCTCGCCAGATGTTGCTTTAAGATCTCAAAGTGAGCTTGAAAAACAACAAAGTTAGCTCATGATAGACTCTTTGTGGGTCGATGCCTGGCATATCCTCGGGGGAGCTGTATGCTCTGATGAAAACATTGTCTATGTCACCAAGTGTTATGGAGATATTGATAAGTATCATTTCACCAATGGTTTCCCTATTACCCTCAGCATAGATCTTGTGTGTAGCTAAGGGATTAGTATGACAAGACCTATCTCCAGTCATAGTCACGGTGAATTCTCCTGCTTCGATTCGTCTTAACTCTGGGAGGAAATATGATATGTGATGAAGATCTTCCCAAGGTTTGTCCAGACTAGTCATTGCTTCAATTACTGCTTCGTCAGAGGGCAAGACTAACTCTTATGAATCGATGTTGGCGAGAGAACCCTGAGGCCAAATAGGCTCTAGAAGTGGATCTAACTCTTGTGCAAGAGTTGGATCAATGTTAGCTGAATCTTACTGGACTAAAGAGTACGCTACTTCAGCGACGGACAAGGTCATGGAAATACCCGAGTGCCCTGTCTCATCCATCATGGATGATGGGGAAGGAAGTATCCATGGGTCATTGAAGTAAGTCGTGTGGAACGACAAAACCTGAAAAATCTCAACCTTATGATGATTGGATATAAATTTTATATCACCTTAAGGGGGAGGGTAATCAAAGGTACCCATCAAGGATGGGCACAAACCAACCCCTACATTCACGACACCTGGTTGAGGATTATCAATCATCGGGACCGTGGATGCCCCCAATGCAGGGTCAGGTCTAGAGAAAGACAATTGATTGATGGTCACTATCCATCCCTCATGTGGAAACAACAAGACCCAGAAAACTGTAGCAACCACATCTTGCATGGCATAAGTCCAACTCCTTCCTAACAAAAGATTATAGTCGAGGGGAGCATCGACTACCTCTACTTCGACACACATGGTCTTCCCTCCTAACTACATGGGGAAAGAAGGAATGATACCATGTGGTCGGAATGAATGACTGTTGAAAGCGGTGAGGAGAGTAGGTGATGGAGACAAAATGGGCTGGCCAACAACCTTCCAACATGCCAACAACATAATGCATGTCAAGGCACCCTCATCAACCACCGTGCATAAAATATTCTGAGTAATATTTTTCGTGGGATAAGCCACTACTATCTGAAATTCTACATGGTAAGGCAAACGAGGTTTTAAGTTGGTTGTATCCAACATGATTGTACCCAGATTACAAGTCTCGGTAGATCCTAAAGTGGTTAACAAGGCTTTCCTCTGAGAAGGGCAGCTTTGGAGGACCTCCAAAGTGGACATCGAACAAGGGGTTTGTGATAAATATTCCACCACAGAGTAGTTCTAGGCAACACTTGCGTTTGGGTTATGAGAAGATTTTTTGAATGCGCCTTTGGAAATGCGTGTCATTGTTTCGCCCAATGTCTTCTCAATCTGTAGAGGAAGAGATGGGAGTTCATCTTCTTTACCCTTCTAAGAAGTTCTTGGTTTACTATAGTCATGCGCTCTAGTCGATATAAAAGCATCACCCTTCACCATATACATGTTTGCGGATGCAGGGTTGTTCGCAGGCGGAGGGGGTTCTTGGCTACCCCCTTTCGTGCTTGTAGAGGCTTGGGTTAGATTTTTCCCATGTTGAAATGGATTGGTCAACACAGCGGGCTTTTGTTGCGTCACAAAATTTTGGGCTTTTACAAGTCAGGGACATAGATGGGTCGGGTGGTCTTCCGCGCACAAGTTGCATGGATACCTCGCCTTTCGTCTCTCAGTGTTGTCCCCATCAACATTATCAATGGGTTTCCTATCCCCCTTACCCTTATTTTGTTGTTTTTTCTTTCCTTCAGGCTGCTGGGTGGCCTTTGGATTAGTCGATTGCACTGTGTGTACATCCGACGTTTTGGTAGGGGGAGCAACCAAAGTAGTAGTTTGGCTGGCTGTTGTGTGTTGTATCAACAACTATTGTAATTGCTGCATCAGTTGCTCAATGGGATTTGTTTGTGCTGAACCATCAATACCATCGGCATGTGGTCCAACTCTCTGTCTAGTTTTATCCAATATTGAACGTGGTGCATCTGGCAAGATGTTGTATAATAAACCGGACTGAGAATAGATGAGCTCAAACTGTTGATCCCTCATGATGGCATATTCTTCGGAGAAAACTCCTGACGTCGCAACGTCTTTGGATAGTTGCGGGACCAAAGACTTAAGGAACCACTCAATCAAGAATGTTGGTGGGACTAGTACCTTAATTAAACTCTTCCGACGTCTCCAGTTTCAGATGTGATCAGAGATATGGTCTGCTGTTGTCTATTTGAAATTGGCGAGCAGCTCTGTGCCAACGTTGTATCTCATAGGTAACTAGAAATGGTTCAGGAAATCCATTGCCAGTTCACCAAAAGAAGAGTATCTTGAGTGATCGAGCTCAATGTACCATTTCGCAACACTCCCAATGAGAGTATGTTGAAACAATCGCAACTGTACGGAGTCATATTTTGATGAGTTATATGAGCACCAAAGATGGAAGGTAGTCACATGATCTCCTGGATATTCATTAGGCTTGGCTTCAAACTTTGGAATGTCCAAAGGCAACTTCATCGGCATAGGAGGCCAACACGGATCGTGAAAAATGGGGTCAGTCAACAACCTTCTCAAATCTGGCAAGTGTAAAGTCGCCAGGAAAGGTAGTTTGGGTTGCTGCTAATAACCTAGGAAAAAGGGACCTGGAGTTTGACTGGCACCAGGTTTCCAGGAAAAGTTTGGCTGCTGGCCCGAATTCTGGTAGAAACCATGGCCTTGGCTAGCGTAAGGATTTTGCATATGTGGAGACATCATCAACTGATTTCCCAAATAGGACATAGATTGTTGGGCATGCATTGTATTCAAAGGACTTTGGGAAGGGTTACCCCATGCCGGTCCCGTCCGGATAGGCATAGTAGTTTGTCCGGGGTTCCATTGATTGTGGAAAGAAGTACCCCAGATCGACATTCCGGAGGAGGGAATGGATCCTTGCCCTGAATTCCAAGGTCCTTCTAGGTTTGCCCCTTGTGCAAGAATAATACCCTGCACAGGAGTAGATTGTCCAAAAATGGGGTTGCCCCCAGTCGGGAAAGCGTCTGATGAGAAGGTGTTGTTACCAAATGTTACGTTCCAAGAAAACGGTGTCAAACCTACCGACATACTATGCAAAGGTGGTCCTTGAATCCCCGCTCCAAATAAACTATTGTGTGTAGGTTGTGTTAGAACCCTATATAATAGGGGATCAGTGTTCTGAATAATATTTATGTTTTTCAGGCATATGTGTTCTCTCATGACGCATGGCGAAGGCGGCGGAAAGCGCCCGACACTGACCAAGCATAATATGAGTGCTTGCGCGCGAGTTTCAAAGCGCGTTCCGGTGCATTTTTTAGCAAAAAATGGCGGATTGGTTTGAAATGGTAAATTTGACTCTTGGGGGTAAATGCAAAGTTGGGTTTATTATTTATTTTTGGTGAATTTGGCAAAAAATTGGCCCCTCGACCTTTGCCTTTTAGCAGAATGTTATGCAAAGATTTGACAATATTTTTAGCAAAAAATTATCTCAGCCTAGGGCCAACCCCCCGAATATTCAACACCACAAACCAACAACAAACACACAAGTGAGCGCCCGCACCAACACTTAACCCCGAAACCCAAGCCTCGGGCTCACTTCATTGACACAACATATGACTGTTGGCTAATATAATCACTTAAAGTCCAGTTTACGGTGTGAATGTGGGATATCACCCGCAGAGAATCAAAAAATATATAAAATGCAGCGTTTAAAACCCTCTGCCAGGTGTTTGAATCAGTTGCAAGGTGTCGATTGCAGGGAGCCACACATCTGCAAGTAAACAACATCCAAGCCAACACTCGAGTGCAAGGTGCCAAACACGAACATGGAGGCTCAACAAGTGAACAGAGTCTATCAAAAGAACGAACCCAGTGTTGCAATAACCATGCCCTCACATATATCTGGAGCTGGACCTGGCTCATATACAAGGCCTTCACAACCACTACATCCAATGCAAATCCCTGCAGTTGGAGGATTAGGTGGAGCAGTTGATAGAGGAATGAATGCTACCTCCAATCCATATGGTCGTCCAGCTGTTGCCTCTTTCTATCAACCGCCTCCCATGTATTCAAACAGAGGACCAATTGCTAGAAATGAGGCTCCTACAAGAATTATTCCTATTACAGCATTGAATCCTTATCAAGGCCGATGGACAATAAATGTTAGAGTCACTGCTAAGGGGAATCTTCGTCGCTATAACAATGCAAAAGGAGATGGAAAAGTTTTAGTTTTGATCTGCTAGACTTGGATGGTGGGGAAATACGAATAATCATGTGCTTATGAACCCCAATTCAGCAGCACCACCGACGACAGAGATAAATGGGATGTTGATGGTGTTGTTAAACATTTGATAGAATCAATGGAGATGTTTGCATTAACCTTTGTCCACGGGGCTTTGATGAGCACCATGCAACTGAAGTAAAAGAGCTTCCTCCTGTTTCAATCGAACATTCTGAATCACTACCAGGCAAAGGTCTAGTTGCTACATTGACTGGCATACATATATCAGCAGCACTCGATGCATCTTTTGACATTGCTGGTGGAAGAGTCAATATCCATGTTCTCATGAATTTAGCTACATTTTCATTTGTGTTTATGGGAAACACCCTAGAAGGTGGATTGCTTCTTGCCATATTTAACCTTGCTTATATTGCAGAGGAATATTACACAAAGCAAGCGTTGGGTGATGTTAAGGCACTAAAGGAAAGCAATCCAGAGTTCGCTCTTGTTTTGGATGCATTTGATTAAGAAATCCCTCATCATTTTTCCTCAATAAAAAGAAGAGGAAAACTCAAGAACTTGTGCTTGGACAGGCACCAAAAGAACATGGTATTCAAATGTTAACTCAAGCTTTGCAGGCCAATACTATAAAATGTACCAGTTCTACAATGAATCCTCCCATTTCTTCTATTCCAACAGTGCGTTCTACTGCACCTGTGTGAATTCCATCAACAAAGGTTGCCTACAGATCTCTATTGGCTGATGTGGTCCAACCAGATGCTGTTAAGGAGCTATGCAAGCTGTGGGTCACTGTATCCGGAGAGGCTGTTAAAACTTGTGCAGAGGAAAAATGTTTGCAAAATGAGGATGCAGATAAGCAAACACATGAAGGGAATTATTTGGGACAAAACAAACACTTTAAAATAGGGAAGATCTGGGATAGAAACCTCTTGCAGGAAAACATAATAAAAGATTCCATTGCAAGAAGTCTGGATGTTTGAAGAAGTATTGTGAATGTTTCCAAGCAAATATTTTATGCTCAGAAAATTACAAATGCATGGATTGGTTTCCAAACGTGTTCCTGTGCATGATTTGGAAGTTGGTTCATACATATTGGTCCGGGCTGGTGAGGCTATATCAGTCGATGGAGAAGTATGCCAAGGAATATCTATGGTGACTGTTGAACACTTAACAGGAGAGGCTAACACACTTGAAAAGCAAGTTGGAGATAGTGTTCCTGGTGGTGCAAGAAACTTGGATGGGATGTTGATAATTAAGGCGACCAAGACGTGGAAGATGTGGCAGAGCATCATTGTTTTGAGGCATTGTTTCAAATGTAGATGGCATCTCGACCAGAGACAGTTTCATTTCATGAATGACAAGTGGCAAAATATCCCAGTTTTCAGGCATCGTTTGAACCATCTGGCAAACAAGAAATTCAATTACAGGGAACACATGGCAGGAGGTTACAGTTACCCAACCACCTCAAGGCATTCGACTGCTTCCACATTTGTTCATTGTGATGCTGTAAGAGTCCATTTGCCAGCGAACCTTAACAAACTCCAGATGTCCTTATAGCAGTTACCAAATCGAATTTCCTGGGATTTACTGTCTTGTTTGTTTTAGGAAATGATTACAGATGTCATGCATGATTGTAACTGTCTTTCTATGTTTAGAAAGTATATTTATGGAGGACATAGAGTTTTTATTATTTATATAGATGTAAAAAATAGAGAGAGGGTTCGACTGGGAAGAATAGGAGAGGGTCGACCCGTGTGAGAGGTTTAGACCTGAATTTGTAGTTTTCTTTGCTGGAGCTGAGGGCTGTGTTTAGCCAGAGAATTTCTCTGTAATTTTTAATGATTGATCAATAATTAGACATACTTTCTTTTACAGGATTCTTGTGTGGGGATATTGGTGGTGTTTTTCCTCAGTTAAAGTGTTTTCCTGTCATCTTTCCAATTGTTTTTTTAGTTCTTATTGTCATAAGTAAGTAAACAGAGTAGAATTTATCAGCAGATACTCTGCATCTGTCCTTTTGAAAATCTTTATGTTATTCATCTAAAGAGCTCAGTCAAGGAATTCTTAGCTGCTCCTTTGCTTGGTTTTTTTCCTCTCTTATTTCTTCCTCAAATCGACGCCATCTAAAATTAATTCGATCCAATATTGCCACTACCTTGCCCTGTGAAAGAACTTTTCCCAGATCTGAGAGTGAATCATATTGTTTAAAGCGCAGACCCCATTTTCCCAATGGCCCTCCTTGCTATCCCAAACTACCCATTTTAAAATAAAAAACTCCATATTTTCATTACTTTCTTAGCTAGCCTAAAATCCATCCCTTACAAACCAAGTTAAATCTAAAAGAGAGATCCCTCTCTGAGTCTTGGAGGGCTAGATCAAAGACTCGAAGTGGTCCGAGGTTACCTCTGTGATTGCCTCAGCAACCTTAGGCAAATTATAGAGTGCTGACATTTATAATGGCAACTCCACTGGGGACGAACTAAAAGATTGATAATTTCACGTTTTCTTTCCCCTAAAAAGAACGTTAAATTTTGAGAAGAAAGTAATGTTTAGAGGTTGATCAAACTTTGTACATATTATTTTCAGACTCGCAAAATTAAAAAATATATATATTAAAAAAAACCCAAAAAGAGTTCTGGCTTCCAAGAAAGTTCACACTCAATCTCATCCAGACCCAGAACCCGCGACAGTGATAGATAACCCCAAACATCTACTCAGGCGAAAAACCTCGGTTGCTGGTTCAGTGATTTATACTCCCCTGCATAAGTCACCTTCCTTTTCAGGAAAACCAGTTACCTCTCAAAACCTTGATCTTGATATCTTTCCACCGCAAAGTCTGGTTAGAACACGGTCTGACAATTTTGTGTCTGGACTCGTTTTTGACCCAACTGTGTTGCAACCTCGAACCCCTGAAGTCTTAACTCCCACAACTAAACTACAAATCACTACCTCAGTACCGTCCAGTTCCTCCTCATCCTCGTCTTCAGTCGCTACATCGCCAACCTTCCAGGTTGTCATTCAACCTCCTCCACCCATCATGGCAGCTCGATATGCGCCGCTACATGCCATTCCCCAAGACTACCAAACAAGACTTCCACAGTTCGACGCAACCGGACCTTTAAACGCCCAACAACATGTGGACAAAATGAATGATTATTTTGACTTACAATGATCAGGGGATCAAATTTTTGCTCAATTTTGAAAGTGACCGGAATGCGACGAAAACAGTGCCATTATGTTCGTCTCGTTTTCCTGATTCCGGTGGTATATTTATTTTCGCAAATGGAGTCCGTATGGAGGAGATATCGCGAGTTGACCGCCAAGTCAAACAGAGAAAAATTTGGGATGCTGACTGTACCTGTCCGTACAGTCCGTACGGCCACGTGGAGGTCCGTACCATCATGATGACATGGTGTATTGATGATGTGGCGCAGTTTGGTTGGATGTTCGTTGACCAGTGATGTGCTGACACGTGTCACTATGTGGTTGGCTCATATGTATGTGTTTATATAAAATGGTTTGGAGGCCGCGGGGTTCGACCCCCGGACCTCCCCAAACACCAAAGTTTTCATAACACTCTGCTAGCCAACATTACCGCACATGTTACTTGTTATATAACCCAACACATATGTATTTAAAGTTGCATTTTGTGATAGTTGGAAAAGGGCGCGGGCCGGGGCTTAAGCCCCGACCCATGGTTTCATTACCATATATATGACCGGGCTCCGACTGTTGGCGCGTGGCGCGTATGCACACACATATATATATATATATATATATATATATATTCCAAAGTTTGTTTTAATATATGGTGTGTACATATATATCAATCCGCGCAGGGTTATAACATTATATATGTTATGTTGGTTATATAAATGTGCGTGCGGTTGTACTTTGCGCGCGGTTTAATCCGTTGCATGGTTTTCAAACGGTCAAACAACTTTTATGCTGAGCCTATGGTCGCGTGAGTAATATGACCCAGTGCCGAGGTGGTTAAGCGCTGGGCGCCCCTAACAGTTCTACAGTTTGGACTGGTGCACAGTTGCGTACGGGTCTTGGTTTTTACGCTTAAATGAGCGTGTGTGCTAGGTTTGAAGCACAAGGGTGCGAATTGTAGAACCAGAGACAACATAGTTGAAGGGGAGAACTTCAAGGAGGCTATCTTCTTCATTTTTCGACCGTTTCAGGTGCCGAAAGAGCCCAGACAGGGGTTTTGGGACGCTGCGGAGCCATTTAAGCAGTCAATTTGTCATTTTGAGCACTGTAAGGCATGTTTTTGAGCGCTTTGAGCAATTTAATATAAAAGATCCATTTGGAGGCTGGACCAGGAGATGTAGCCCGGAGTGGGGTGAACTCCTTTATCAAGTTGCTGTGTTTATGTATGATGTTCAATGATTTATACTACTGTCTATGTTTATTTCTACATAAGTAATCCTTTATTATGTGTTGCAAATTGATCCTGTTGCTTTAAACACATAACATTTCACTTGCAATTAATTTAATCAAGTTTATCAAGTCTTCTTCATTTTTAGATCAAGTTGGTATCAGAGCAAAGGTTTTGAAGACTTGATTGTTTGCAAGTTTTATTTCTGATGCTCACAAGTTTGAAACTCACACGAGGAGAAGGTCAACTTGTGGAGCCAAGTTCTTATCCGACGAGGAGGAAGCAGTTTCATTCACCGCAAGTTGTAGAGAGACATTCACCAAGCATGGCAGATGCAGAAGATCATGAACGTGTTC
>ML813300.1:123619-141603 GCA_009831015.1 Picea engelmannii | reverse complement strand
GGGGGGGGGGGGTCTGGAATGAGTATTAAAGAGCACGCTAAGATCCGCGGCCTGGAAACGGGCGTGCAGATCAACGGTCTAAAAAGGTTTTTGGACCCCCCCTGATGTTCTACTTTTAACCAAAAGGGGGGGGGGTCTGGAAAGGTTACTTTCTCTGGTGGGCCCCTTGACATACGTCGCGCTATTATATTGGTCCAGAAGTCATATCCTCATCTACCATCTGACAACCCTCGTCACTCATGGACATCATCTCCCACTTGTTCCACTTGCTCCCGAGGGTGTCTCTTCACATAACTGTGTCAGTCCCTACTGTCAGTACCTAACCCTCTTCACTCATGAAAAGGCCCTTATTGTGACTTTTACCTCCAATCACCAGCCTACACATCACCCATCCGTATGCTTTGGCCACCGTCACCTGCCACCTCATCCCAAGTGGCCCGTTGTCCATTTATTATAGGATAACATACCCGTTATCCTGTTGACCTGTCTCCCGCGTCCAACCAACCCCAGTTTTGAATAAGACTACCATTATTCCCCTTTCATTTGTTATTCGTCCATCGCGCCAAACAACTTACCTCTTATTCCTCCATTGCTTTCCCGTCACCTTCATCCACAGTCAGTCAACCCCACTAACATATTGTTTATTGCAGGTACTGTTACAGAGATGGCGCCAAAGCCAAGACCAGCGGAAGGAGAAGAGAATCCTTTTCTTCCTCCTCCTGTCGACCTGGAAAAAATCCCGTTGGTTGATAAAGATAGATTGATCCCAGATACCATTTGCGACTTTGATTTTTCAGATCTACAGTCATGGCTACGAGAAGTGTTCCTGGACCAGAGAGATGAAATTGGACTCTGGGAGTCCAATTTTCCCCTTTACCTTTTTCCCCAGATCCACCATTTCCCTGAATTCGCGCTGAAATGCCAAGCCCATTATATTCCCGAACAACGAGCCGTCGTATCCTCATCCGGAGACACCCTGTTTTTCATCACTCCCGAAGCAATAGACCAGATGATGCAAATTCCCCGTGCTGAATCTGCGTCCCCTTTCAATTTAGAAATTCTCACTGAGTTATATCAGAAAATGACCTTTCCCCAGAGAGCTCAAATATTCGAGATTTTCCTCCCCACTTCCGCTCATTTCCCTTCCACAAATCCCCCTTACCCATCATCCATGTTCTCCACCAAAGGAAACCAAATCATTTCCTCCCTTTGTGCCCTGCTAGGTTACTATTCTGACCAATGGGTAGATGAGCCCATCTTGGGTTTTTTATCCATTTTCTCAAATGATGAAAATCCCACAACACAGTTCGATTACAACACCTTCTTGGCCGACAATATTCATGAACAATTCGTGAATTTTGGCACAGAGGGCATGTTCAGATATTCTTCCATATTGGCGTACCTATTCGTTTACTTTCAAGTAGATAAATTTAGTTTCTCCATGCAGAAGATGGACGCAGATGGAAGGCCCCAACCAGTCACAACATGGACTTCTCTTCTGAAGCATAACTCCACAAAGTATAGCTTCAAGGTTTTCATTGATCTTTTCTATCACCCGGTGGTAAGCATGTTGAGCGGCAGGCCCGAGCCTCGCATCAACGACGAAGTCTAGAGAATTTTGCATCTTTCAGAGAATACAAAGACCGAGGATTGGTACTTGTATCAGAACCACACCAAATTCAGAGTTTTTGGGTGCGAGTTGGCACCCTACAAGTTGCCCAAATATGTGCCGGTAAGAATTTTTGCTTTAGAGTACATAAGACAAATTATGAATTCTAATGATATTCATTTCGTATGATTAAAGAAGAAGCAACAACTTCGGATCAAGGGGAAAATTGGCTCCTTCATTCGCAACAGTCGAGGTGCCGGAGAAGAAGCTGATCAAATGCTGAAAGAGATGAAGTTTTTCTTAAGATTCCCATGGAATTATGATCCATACGCGATAATCTCAGAAATGCGGGTGAGAAATAAGAATATCCCATATGTGCATGAGTCCAAGCCCGAGATCGAAAAGTTTGCAAATCAGACAGTATGGGTGCCTGACACCTTAGTCGAAATGGAACAACAAGTTGAAGTGGAACAACAGGTTCCCTCGACGAGTGTGCCACCCACTACCACACCTCAGGTCCCTAAGGAAAAAAGGCCTCGACAAGAGTCGTCTCTAGCTGTAACAGAGGTGTCATCAGAAGAGTTCCAGATGCACACCAAAAGGCCAAAGACCGTTTCAACGCCTGGCACAACAGTAGAACAAGAAGTCCCGCCTACCACAGTAACTACCACAATGATCAAGCCGGTCATTCCACCTTTTGGTTCGAGCCTTTATCAGGGCATCACCCCAGCAATACCTACGAAATCCACAGATTCTCCCCTGGACACTCAGCCAGGAAATACTGGGCCCAAGTTGGGCATTTTCGAGAAATACGAATTGATCAAGAAAAAGAACCAGACCCTCACCAGTAGTACTTACGCCCAGTTTCGGAAGCAGTCATCAAATACACAGCACAGGCTACTATCTGCATTTGACACAGAAAAGGGAAGAATGCACATGGCCTACCTCCAGGCCCAGGTACCGGATCCCAAGGTGATCTCAGACTACAAGAGGGCCACCTTCGAATTCTAGGCGAAGGACGTTCATCCAACAGATCAAATGGATTTGAAAAAACAAACAAAGGAGATGGTTTTTCACACATTGGCACACGCTTCAGCTTTTGCAATAAAATTTCAGGTATCATTGAACAACGCTCAGACACAACTCAAGCTAGATAAAATATCATCTTTCACAAAAGACAACAGAATTAAGATGTTGGAGGAGCTGGTCCTCAAGATCGGCTATGATCCTGCGAACGTCAAAGCTGCAGAAGAGTTGATAAAGAAGAAGAATGCAGACATCGTATCCTTAACAAAACAGCTGAAGCTCCCGCCCACAGAGGACTCACAGGTGAAGGATATAGCAGAGAAAGAAGGTGAGAAGGATGAGATGCTAAAGTTGCTCATGGAGAAAAATGCTCAGCTCAAAGATATGGAGGCTGAGATGGAGAGATTACTAAAAGAGAAAGAGTAGATGAAACCAATGGAATTCATTCCATTGAGTGCCATTCCTATCTCAGGAGCAAGCACAGTAGCAGTGACAACAATCCCATCCGCAACACCAGTGTCACTACCAGAAGGGACAACAGACCTTGCCAAATCCATGGAGAAGATGAACCTGCAGGAGACTGAAATTAGCAAGCTTAAGAAATAAGTTGAGAACCTCCAAGAGCTCAAAACTTCCTTCCAGACAAGCCTATCCAAAGAAAAGCAGGTAACTGAGCATCTCAGGAAGGAGTTACAGCAGCTCCAAAAGCAAACAATGGCAGTGAAGACTTTGGCTGAGGTCAAAGAGAATGTAAAGACAGACATCACCAAGTCCATAAATGAGATCTGGCCCATGATCCAAATCATGTTTGAACAGAATGAATTTCTTCAGAGGAGAAAACAGGCCGTTGAGAAAATCAGAGTGGAATTGGGAGACATGCCAACACAAGCAAATGAGATCATCAGGTTCCTGAATTCCAAGACCAGAGAAGAACTAGAATAACTAAAGACCGAGGACAGAACAGAGACCATACTTGAAGTAAAAAGGGTTTTAACCAAGAGAAGTCTAATGCTTCAGCTGGAAGAAAAGGTTCAAGTCATGGACCAAGGAGTACAGAAGTTCTTCAATAAGATTGATGCTCTCCAAAAGAAAGGCCTACCTGGTCTGAAGGTCATTAATGACAAACTAATGACACTCCCTGATTACAAGAAGAGATTGGCTGAAGTGTCTAAGGACAATTCAAAGTTTGCAGGGATACAAGGGAGCATCACAGGAAAATAATTCATGGATGCCCTCTAGTTGGATATTAGTATCCAACACGAGATTCGATACATATTCCTCATTAAGCCCACATTTGCTAAGTATACAGAGATGGATGAAGTTTATCGGAGATTACTCAAAATCATAGTGCCAAGTCATCTTAGATGGGAGGAACTTTGTGATCTACTCGATTAGCAAATGAGCTGTCCCTATCTAGTCACCTGTTTAGTCAGAAGAGGTTGCGCAGGAACCTCATCAACGACCTACCCCAGAAATTCCGCATGCAGTTGTACCGAGTCATCAAGCAGTTTTGATTAGTTAAAGTAGTTAGACTAAAAATAGAATGAGCACGTCCTGATCAGTTATGACAGGAACGTTTGTATTTTGGAATTATAAATACTTCACCTTTCAAAGTATTGGGGGTTGTTGTTCTCTACACCCTGGCGCTGTCAGACCGTAACCATTTTTGAAAAGATCTGCCATTAATAAAGAGGAAGTACTTTACAGGATTCTTGCGTGTATTCACTGGTGACGTTTATTCTCTAAGTTAAATGTTATCCTTGCTTTGTGATCATTTTGTTTTCTGAAACTAATCTTTAAGAGTAACGTATGTTGCAGGATTTATCTTGGATACCCTGTTTCTGACTTTAAATATTTGAATGTTTATCTTCTGATGTTTTCAATTAAGAAATTCTTAACTACTTCTTAGTTGAAAGTATTTTTCTCATCTTTTCTTCTGTCCATCATTTAAGCTATTAAAGATCCAGTGAGTATATTATCTTGCCCTGTGGAAATTTTCCTTTATGTTTATGGTTTGTATTTCATATTGATTATAACATAGACCCCATATCCCAATGGAGGTGTAGATTGTCTCAACCACTTCAAAACACTTTTACAACAAAACATACCTGTGCCTCTACCTAGCCTAACATCTAAATTAAAAACACAGCTAAATCGTATAGAGAGATCCCTCTCTGAAGCTAGAAGGGCTAGATCCTAGCTTTAAAAGCGGTTGGATAAAGTTACCTTTGTGGATTCATTCTTTCTCAACCTCTAGGAAATTTACAGAGTGCTAACAGGTTGCCCGGTGGATTGCTGATGCAAGCCACCGAGTGAAGGGGACGAAGGAGGGATATGACCTCCTCCGTAAGGAAAAGCATTAAAAGGGATAGGAGTGCCCCCCATGTGACCTTGCAGAGGAGTGCTAGAGCTCCCTACCCCCAGACCCAAAGTCTGTAAAGTGGAGTAGGAAAGTACAGGACTTGTACCCCAACTAGGCATCTCGTATGAAAATGGAGGGCCTGTTGCACTTGGTGTGAAAGGGGTTGTGGCCGCTGCCAAAGACGATTTCGAGCCACTGTGTGAAGTAGTGGCAGTCAGACCATGGTGGCTCAGATCGACGATGGTGGGTTAGAATATGAAATCTCTTCTATGGTGACAACCGTGGTGGGAATTGAAGAATTCCCAGAAGGAGTAACATCATTTGTTTCCATTGCTGTGTGCGACACTGTTTGGCGCTTGTTAAATTGAATTGGTACAATGAAAGGTGCCAAGAAATCAGTGGTTGGGGTTTCAATTGAGCTAAGAGTGGTTACTTCAAGGTCCGAAATGGTTGATTCCTCTGGGGGTTGTTCGAGCACAATGGTTTGTAACCCGGTCGCTTCAAAAGACCCTTGTTGGTCTAGATTCTGCCTTAAAGGTGGTGGGGGTGGCTCCAGTGTAACCGGCGACAGGCCAAGAAGCCTTCATGACCGGTGGAGCTTGGGATCCTCCACTGTGTGAGAAGATCCAAGACACTCTAAGGTAGTTTAAATTCTCAAAATTAACACCCACTACAAAAGAATCCCTAGAAGATAAGACAAGCAAACACTAAATTAATTGGAAGAACAGTTACAACAACCAACACTAGAGCAACTTACCGGTGCAAGTGCAACTCGAACACGGAAGCACCCTCTTGGTATACTCTGCAAAGAATGGCCCGATGTATATCCTAGGTATCATGGTATACCCCCGCAGTCACCTATGTATGTCCCTAACAAAGATTGGCAACTAGGTTGCCAGCACGCGAACAGTCACCAGGCGGGCACAATCGAAAGTCGGGTAGACAACAATGAGAAGGGTATCGAGCCCAAAAACTATCAAGGGTTTCGAGAGAAAATGGTCTGAAATACAACTGAGGACCTCAAACGGATTCAAGACCCACGAAGCCCCATGGCAAATGCAAACGACAGAATCCCAAAACAAGCCCTCTATATGTGTTCTCCACTACGATTGGTCCGAATTTGGAGGGGTTATCTTTGCTACCTTTCCGCACGCGACCTCATGTTTATCCCCTGTGTTAGAGGGGGGTCTCAGATAACTTTCACGAAACTGGACTTAGACAATCCCTATCTCAGAATCCAATGTTTGATTTTAAATGGCCTTGAAGAGTTTCCTCTCCAACCTAATCCAAGCCCCTAGTCCTGAACTAGTTTTTGAACCCTACAAACATAAAAGTCTAGTAGATTTTAAATTTAGCGTTAATTTTATGGATTTGTATTACGTCAAGGGGTATGAGGGTGAAACTGATGATGTGTAAAAGACGAAAGCAAAAAATGAATAAAAAAGCTAGAAACAAAACTTTTACTGAATGCAAAATTTCGACAACTTTTCAAAAAATATTTTTAATTTTTCTAAGATTTTGGATAGCAAAGTCAAAGGAATTTCACTCGACTACGAGCTACTTATGATCTAATTGAACTGCAAAAAATTATGAAATAAAAGACTTTTCCCTGGCCTAATAATGCAGAAACACATTGTTCAACCAAACAAGAAAATGAAAAGATTTTATTTTTATTTTAAATGCTAGTAAAGTAAGAAAGGAAAAATACCAACAAGCAAAAACCAAGAAAAACAATTCTGGCCGAATCACAGATCGCAAAGAATCAGATTAACAAATCACACTATAGCAATCATAAAACAATGACTCTCACACTTATCTAAAAACCGTAATTTTTATTTTTATTTTTCTGACAATGTTTTAAATGATAAAAAGCAAGCTAAGGGTAAGATTAATCCTAATCTACTGACTGCTCACACAGAGATTCGAACACCTAAGAGGAATAATTATTATCAAGGGAAAGGATGACTACCTTACCCTCAACAAAAATTATTCTGTACAAGCACACAACTGCCACTTTAACAACACACGTGCGAACGCGCGCTGAATATAGACAGAGTGCATGTACACGCGGGCTGACCTTGTATAGGCTGCGTGTATATCTAAACTCTGAGAAAAAATGGAAACAAACATACCGAACTAGGAAGAGACCACTGATATTGATAACTAAGATCCCTTGAAGGCTTGGACACTCTTTCTAATAGAAAAACAAATAATGCAAGGAAAAAATAATAAGGCAAAAAACAATCTGAGATAGGACTGTTAGCAAACAAGACTTAGACAGAATTTCAGAAAACCCCTTGAGAATGTGTGATTTTGACAGGGAAGAGGATGACTGCCTCTGAGGTTCTCTGAACTCTACATGCTACTGCTACCTCTATAGCTAGCGTTCACACGTAGGCTGTAAGAGGATAGGGCGCGGGTACATGCGTGCATACCTTGTGCAGGCCGCGTGTACCTCTGTGGGTCCCAAAAAACACAATCAAGAAAAAGTCAGGGAAAGCTGGTATGGAAAACCACACTCCCTGCTAGCTCAGACCTTACAGAAATGAAAAGAAAATACAGGCAAGAAAAACTAGTCTTTAAACTACCCAAAAACTAAATAAAATTCCAAGAACCCTAGAGATTTTCCCCAGTATGGTCACCAATTCTGTTGTTGGGGAAAAACACCCTACAGACTAGCAAATAGAGTTCAGAATTTGCATGCAGATATGACCGAATAGAAATCACTTTCTACCTTCATCCCTAGATTTAAATCCCCTTTCCATAGTAAATGCATGGAAAGATCAACCTACCTCGTTCTCGGCGTTTGATGTCGATCCTCCATTGTGCTTGATTACTTGTTTGCAATCCTCCTTCCGAAGCTGACCTACATCCAAGACAAACAACAACTATGCATGCATACTACTTATATACCAACAGGTTAGAAATCCAAACATATACTGATCAAACTATAAAAAGTTCATGAATTGGGACAGGAAAAGCATTCTCTTTATCACTTAAAATGAGTCAACTTATAAAAGTTGAGACCGACCACCTCTCCTTGAACCTGATCCTGGGCTCCTCTTCTTCTGTCCTTCAACTGCTTTTCTTTGAATATCCTTTGACACAAGGAAAGGCTAAAGGGTTGGGACAATGGGAATACATAAATGGGCAGAGTTTCTTTGTTATATTTTTCCTCTTCAAAATGGGACCCCTACCCCTTCTTTTATAGGCTAGAAGGAGCTAGGTATTTGGACAAACCCTCGGCCATGCATGGTCGAGAGTTTCATTTAACTCACCCATATCTTTTTGTTCCATCGACAACTTTCCTTTTTTCATGCTTTTGTTGGTCCACGCAGACTATTTTGGGTCAGCCAACGTGTACACGTGTGCAGTAATGGATTAGGGCTCATTGGCCTTTATTCAAGAGGATTTTCAAAGAGTTGTTCAACAGTGTTTTGGAAAATAAGGGATATGAGTTGGCCTGATGCTAGGTAAGCATATGTGGTGCAATTTAGGGTTATAACACAATGTAGATAAGTAGTAAGAATCATCGACTAATTTTCTTCCAACTTTGAAAGGCCCGAGCCAAAACTGAGTACTTCCTTTGACATTAGTAGTCTCTCCTTTCTTTACATCCCACATCCATACTACGTCCCCCTCCATGTATTCCTTGATTTTGAATTTGGTTGTTTCCTGAACAACCCTAGTGTATTGTGTAGAGGGAGGAGGGTGGGATTCTGCTGTGAAGACTTCATGCTGGGATGGATGAATCAATATATCGCTTTCTCCTTTCTTTAGTAACTTTACGGCCCCAACTTCCTTGTTTTTATACTTTCCTAGGAGTTGTTGGTAATCGTATTTCTTGGGCCATTGTATCTGATCAAAATATTCCTCCGTTGCAAAGGGAATATCATCAGAAGAAAATTCAGGAAGACTTTCCATGATTTTCTCATGTGCTTTGTCATCTTTGATGGGGTCACTAGTTTCTTGCACATGGGTTCTGGTCATTGGAACATTCAGGAGACTGCCTATTGTTCCATTTTTTAAAGGTACATTGACGTAAGTGAGGTCCATCCCAAGAGTGCTTCCTAGCGTTGAAGAAAATTTCCTAGACAATAACATCCCCCACACATATGGGACATCTACCACCACTATGTCAATGTGGATTACTCTCTCAGGGTATCTTTCAAGTCATACTTCCACATTTTCAATTACCCCATGTGTGGGTATGGATCTAGACTCAAAGCCACACACATTTATGTAAGGTCTTGTGACTTTTAGGCCCAATCGTTGCATGACCTTGAGATACATCATGTTAGCACCGGACCTTGAATCCAACATGCAATTGTTGAGGCTCTTGTTATTCATTAGCAAGGTCATGAATAAAGGTGGGTGTTCGTCATATTGGAACCTAAAGTGATCATCTTGTAACATGATAGCGAGGTCCATTGGTCCATCTGATCCCTTGAAGAAATTATCAAATCTTTCCTTAACAGATGGTACCTTGATGATTTCTATTAAGGGGATAGTCACATGCATCTTGGATAGTGCCCCTTCAAAGTCAAAGTTTAGGTCCACTCTTTCAATTTTGGAAGGGTTCCTAGGAAGGAGAACGTCCATAGGTGGAGCCTTTGTTTGGGTTATTGCAGGATTGGTAGAGATAGGTTGGTTTAGCTTCTTTCATCTATACACCTGAAATTCTTGTTTCCTCAGCTTCTCTTTTGATTCCTGGTCCAAGTTGTTTATTACTTCCATTCTAGCCTTCCTGGCTGCTTCTTTTATGCCCTCTCGATGTTTCTCAGGGGTGATGTTGAGGAAAATCTAGGAGCCCTCTATAACATGGCCCACTATGTTTACTTGTTCATGGCTTCCATTGTTGTACAGATCAAATTTACTAAAGTATTTGGCCCCTGTGAGTTGATCAAGGAGGTCATCGATTTGGGGAATTAGGAACCAGTTTCAGACTGTGATTTTATTCATGGCCTGATAATCAATGCATAGTTGCCAGGTCTCATCTTTATTTTGCACCAGCAGGATTGTGATCCCACAAGGCGATGAGATGGAACAGATGTGCCCCTTGTGGAGTAGTTCTTGGATCTGCCTCTTGATCTCCTCATTTTTTAATAGAGAACAGCGGTAGACTGGCCCATTGGGTAGCAGTGTGCATGGGGTCAGATCGATGGGATGCTTGACCTGGGAGTACAAAGGTACCCCAGTAGGAGAGGAGAAGATATATGAGTATTCTTCCACGACCTTATCCACTTTCTTCTGTTATGTGAAGAGATTGGTCGTGGAAGCCCTGATGTGGCTGTGATCTTTCACTCACTCTAAGAGTGAATCATGAATAGGACAAATTTCTCGGTGTGAGAGATGACCTTCCTGCATTGCCTTGCAGAGATCAAGGAAATAGCAATAGGAGGGACTGCCTCGGGTATCCAGTACAATTTCCTGTTCAAAGTAATAATAGCACTATGAGGCCTAAACTCATATACAATATGATGTTTCCATAAATAAGGTTGGCCCAAAAGAACATTACAAACTTCAAGAGGAGAAACATCAAACAATACCTCATCTTTGAAGGGCTTGATGTCGTATGACAGTCGACACTGTTGGATGACGCGAAGATCGCTTCCTTGGCGGAGCCATCCAATGGTGTAGGGTTTTGGGTGCGATGTTGTCGGTAGGGCCAACCGCTTTATGACCTCTACTGAGATGAGGTTCTTCTAGCTATTTCTATCATTGATGAAGTGAAACGGGGTGCCTTTTACCCACATCTATGAATGGAAGAGGCGCTCTCCTTGTTCTGGCTCATCTGGTTCAACAGGCTGGAGCTTGGTGGTAGCAACGATGGCACTAGGTTCCATGTCAATGATCCATCTTCCCCTTTTTGGTTCTGACTCAAAGTCAGAACCCACATCTGATTTAGAGGCTTTCACTTCAGCCACCAATGACTACTTTGAGTGGAAGTCAACAGTGTTATTCCAAGGGCTCTTATGGAAGTTGCACCACTTCCTGGTATCTTTCTTTGTCTTTCTGATGTCCTTCTTTGCTTGCAGCTTGGACTAGTTGTCCTGATATTGTCCATATTTTCTCTGTGCTTTGTTCTGTGGGTTGGGGCACCCTTTCCTGACTTTTCCTATGAGGGGTTCCCAGACCCAAATTGTCGCATCCTTTGTATGAGCTTCTGTTCAATTTTGACGACATATCGGTAGGTCGCGCCCAAGGACGAGATGTCCAAAAATTCCATTTCAATATGGATGTATCTATACAAAGCATCATGATACTTAAGCACCATATGTAGCTCTGAATCTTTGATACCCAACTTGGTGTGCAAGATATGGAATATATTTGTGAACTCTGGCACTGCTTGGTCTCTTTCTTGCCGCAGTGTGGTCCATTTAGTATACAAGTCGTCATAACTTCCGACATGGTAGTATTGTTCCTTAATAACATCCCTAAAGGATTCCCAGGTGGTCGTGACTTTAAATAATGAGGGTTCCTTTGTTTCCTTTTGCTCACAAAAATTTTCCCACCAATATTTGACATGGGGAACGACTTTGAGGAGCGCAAAAGTAATACTTTCTCTATTCGAAAAGTTATGGATAGTAAAATAACCTTCTAGTAGATTCAACCACTTGTCTACATCATATGCGTCTATCTGACCTTCAAATATAGGAATATCAAAGTTGATTTGTACCTTTAAGGAGGTGGTGCCTCCGCTCAAGGAAGATGTGTCGTCTGTTGGTAGCCGTTGAAGGATTTGCGCGAAACTATCCATCATCTCGTTGCTTTGTTGCGTGAGGGCTTCCTCAAGCAATATTTTGAAAGGATCTCATGTCCCGTCATATTTATTTTCTCCTACCATGAGAGGTCGCTTTGGTGTGCGAGAGCTTTTGTCCTCAAGAGAAACAAGCTCGAGACCCAATTCTTTGTACCCTGACCTCATTGGGGACATGCATTAAGACAACAAGGAGCAGACTGCAATGATACCATTGATCTGGAATTTATGAGTAGAATTAAATGAGTACAGGTTATCAAAATATTCTTAACAAAAAATAACAGAGATACAATAAAATTGGTTTTCTATTCAATGAGGAAATAAGCTGAAACTGTAAAATGTAGCTGAAAACAAGCTTGTTGGAATGGTGGTGGCTTATCTCTGAGAAGAGATGTGATGGTTGTGCTCATTCGCTAAAATATGGTTACAATGAGGCTCTTAAGGCCTTTTACAATAAACAAGAATGTCAAAACACCTATACATCCAAAAACCTAACCCTGGGAGATGAAGCGCCAAAAGTCACGTGGGCCTCGTTTGGGTAAATTAGTACATCAACTTCCCGGGGTCGTAACTTTTGCATATGAGCGCATGATAGCTCGTTGGAAAGGCCTAACCGAGAAGAACAATTTTTGATTGGCCTAGGTTGGTGCATCTAACAGTCACCCAGGCCCCAAATCCCCAAAAAATGTCCTTTAGGGCCTCAAAACGGCCCTGGAAGTTTGGAACCCGAAAAACTATCAAAAAACTGCCAAGGTGGAAAATTGTTTTTTGAGTCGGTAGAATAGGTTGGTGGCCACCGATATCCACCTGGATCAACATAAGAATAATGTGTGAGATTCCAATGTATGAGGAAATGATTTAACATGAAGGGAAGGAGTCCTAAGTGCCAATCTCTTATCAATATTATCAAAACATTGGCACAAAGGTACAATGGAAAGGGAATTTTGAGATCCTAATGTTGCAGCTTTTAGGTCTAAAGAAGAGAGTTAGGTAGGTGACTCTTACATAACTTAAGAACTTGTAACAATCCCTCCTTATATTATTGAAAAATAATCACATGACATGAACCGAAACAAGTGTATCTAGCGGGCATGTAGGTTAGAAAAAATTGCTTGAAAAGAAGTTGACTTGAGGGAAATTAATTTGGTTTTATGAGACAAACAAGTCAATGAATCAAAGATCCAAGCAATGAAAACCAAATTGTAATGCTCCATGGTTTTATTTTGGGGATACTTAAATTTTTTTTACATTAGGCTTAAGGGTGCTTCATGTGATGTGGGGTACATGGTGTGTTGAATACCCTGAGTTGTACTATCATGATGGACATACACATTAGAGATAACTTCCTCATGGATTTCTATTTCTTGATTTGATGCTTATGTGGTGCACTTCCTTAGGAATTTGGATACCTATGTTGTACATTGACTTTCTTCATGGTGCACACTTGGAGAGTTTGGTTACTTGCTTGAGAGGATGACCCACTCAGAGGAGGATCATTGGGCATCTTTGGAGGTGAGCATTGAATCCAAAGTAGCATGGGTGTTGGATATGTGTTATATTCTTTGCATGACTAAAAATACTATCTACGTTGCACTGAGCATGCATGGGGGTAAGAGGGGAGTGTGGTGCCCCCTTCTTAGGGAGTTACAAGGGAGCGAGAGCCCAATGCATGGGGGTTGGGGGGAAGTGCCCCCAATTTTTTTTTTAACGGTTTTCGTGTCTATTTTTGGGCGGTTTTTCAGAACATGGTTTTTTCACCGATGGTTTTCTATTTCTGATTAAGAAATTAGGGTTGTTGACTAATCCAGGTCATTGGATTAGGGTTTTGTATGTCGTTGGCTCCTATATGTATATTGTATTGTAAAAAATGTATGGCGTGAATGAATATAAAATATGCTAGTTTTCCCGGTTTGGGTTTCCAAGGAAAAAATCTTTGTGTAATGTGTGTATTTTCCATTGTGTCTTTTATGTTATTTTATTAAAAATCTGTTTGCAGTAAAATATTGTACAATTTTAAAATCTACAATGGGGACACTTGGTTGCTTGCATAGAGGCTTGTACTTAAATCAAGGACGCTTGGGTTAAGGAATGATCATGTAGGTGTGGTGGATCCAATGGTACATGTTGGTCCTAAGGTTTGCACCTGACTGTTAAGGACAGAGCTAGGCCACCTTGGTTGTTGGAATGATTGGTTTTTATAAGTTTGGTTTTTTTTTTTATGGTCAATTGATAGATAAGGTTCAAGGGTAGGGGTTTAGTTGGACTATTCCACAATATTCACCATAATGTTTCCTTTAGCCAGTGGCATGCATTCTGGTGTAGCAAATAAAGATATAAAAGTAGAACAAAAAACATTGACAAGCATACAATTTTTCACTTGTAGCTATAAATTTTAGATCTAACACATTGCATTAAACCTAAAACAATACTTGGAATACATTTATCAATAGGTTGTAAGCACATTAGTTGAAAGAGAAAGAATATTTTCTTTGAAAAACATTCAACATCCATCCAAATAAGAAGAAAAGACAAGCAATATTGAGAAATATAGTCGGTTCACCGAAAATTATATTCACTGAGTAGAAAACTTTGCAGATATTACACTTCATAAGCCCAGTCTATATCTTGATAGCTTGATGAACCCAAAAAGTTGAACCCCTTTACATTCTCATATTCTTTTATTTATCCATGAAAGGGATTTGAATACCTATCTTAGATTCTAAATCCTAGGGTTAATCTCTTCATTACTTCAAATCTGTAGGTCTTAAACTTCACCATTCAGTTATGATTAATATTCAAGAACACTTATTTACATTGGGTGAAGTAGAGTTTATATGTTAATTTGTAGGGATAAATTTCTCTTTTATGTGCCAATAACTTCGACCTAATCAGATCATTGTTTTTATCAAAAATATTTTTTATTACAACTAGCTATAGTATCTCAAACTAAAACAAAAGATTCTCTAACTGAAACTAGATTCACTATTCATAACAAAAGTGTAGGAGTTGCACAACAAAAGTATTCAAAAGTTGGAAATTGTTGTTGAGCTCGCTTGGATCCACACATATGCCGCTAACTGGAGAAATACCTTTCAAGATTGGAGCAAAACTTGCACAGGTTTCAAATTTTCTTACTTGTTGACAACACATACTTAGATGATTTCCTTTAGGAACATGCAAGTATTTTGATGTTTTTTCTTGAAATTTTGGTACGTTTTCTGTAGTTTTGAATGTTGTACCTCAAGTGTTTGATTTTGTTGTTGCAACTCTTGAATCTATTGTCTCATGCTATCTTTCTGTTGTTTGAGGGTTTCCACTTGCTGGTTATTGTCCTCCATTTCCCTATTACCTTCAACTTTAGGCTTGATCTCTGCTCCCACTTTGTTCCCTTTTTTAAGTTCATGCTCTTCCTCAACAACAAACCTATTGAGATCAATGGAGAGCTTAGTTTTCCTAGGTCTCATTTCATACCTGGGATTCTTCTCAGGTTTGTCTTCAATGATGTCTTTCATAGGCTCATGTAACTTCATCATTTCCCTCCCTGCCTATGGTTTGGTCTCTTCAAAATCTTGCTCTAGGTTTGGACTTGTCGTGTACTCTATTTCCAAATTAGCAGGTTTAATACCTAAGCTATGTCCCATGTTGCTCTTCTTTCTGGTCTTGCCTATTGACATTTCCTTCAAAGTGTGTATGGCCATTTCTTCCATGTTGGTAAACCCAGAGGACTCTTCATCGATGTCTTGTTCTTCAATTACAATCGGCTTCTGCTCCTTGAGGGATGGATTTAACAAGGCTTTGGAGTTTAGCCTCAACTGGTTGGTCAACTTGGTCTTCCAATTTGGTTTACTTGGCATTTCTAGGATATGTTTCCCTTTTTTCCTCGGGAGGCTCTCCAATCTGTGAGTTAGATGGCACAAATTAAACTTCATCTTCCTTAGGGCTACTACTTATTATTCTGTTTCTTTCTTGGTTTCAATTTAGGATTTTTTTCTACCTACATACCAGTGGGTACAGGTTTGACCTCAAGTTTCTTAGGAGATGGTCGGGCTGCTGGACAAACCCGTTTTTAACCCTTTCTGACATATACTTTATCACTTTCTATGGCCCTTTGTATCACTGCGGATGAACTAAATTGCCTATGAGATGTTTCTTCTTTTTCTGGAGTGATGGATCTTCCTTTGAAAGATCGGGCCCTTCTTTTTGTAGGTAGGCATTGTTCTTGGAAATTTTGGGTGGCTTTTGATGAAATTCCAGCCTATGTGGAAACCCTAGATACATCGGGAACTTCAATTTCCTACTCTGATGGTTAATGTTCAATTTCTTATTCTGGCTCTTCATCTTGTAACCCTAGAGATACTAAAAGTTCTACCCAAGACATTCCCAATTCACTAAGAGCATAAAGAAATAGTATTTTTATAAATCCTTGATGATAGAGGCTTCTATGAGAAGTTTGTGGATAGTTCTGAACCCGTTTGGACATCTTGGTTAGGCTTTTGAGAAGGTATAATGGAAGATTCATCTCCTTATCACCATTTATATGCATGAGAAATATGAGATGATAGCAATGGATAATCTAAAACCTACCCTCTCTAGTGATGTACCTATGAATTGCTGACATGATGCCTCTCCATTCTTCTCTCAACCATTTGATTAGGATGCTTAAGCTCCAGTCTGGGCTCCGATGCTCTACTATAAGGAACTGGTTGCACATCTCAGTTGATAACTTCCCTTTCTTGAACCACCTCTTTCCAATGATAGGGAGAGCACATGATCCAACAATAAAATTCTCTCTTACGTGGATGATTACATCCCCAACTTGTGTCTGATATCCATCAAATTTCTATGAAAAAATTAGAGTGATTTATGTATAGTGTCCATTGAAAACACAGATGAAATCGTACCACTCACCCCTGATGAAAATGTCCATGGTATCTAGTATGGACTCAAACAAATCTATCTCTATTGGCTCTGACCTATTTAGATGCCAGCGCTCTCGTGGTGGTATCATCGTGTCGTAGTTTCCCTCTGTTGAAAATGGTAGTCGAGACCATGTGCCATTTAGGGTTCGCTCAATATTTGCAATGAAAAATGCACAGAGAAACAAGGTGCACGATTTCAAGGGTAATAGGAACACATGAGCGCGATTTGGGTGTCAATAGACTTTAATCAAACTTTAAATTATGTTTTAAGTCATGAAAAGTCATTAAAACAGAGTATATCCGTTGATTGCAAGAATGTTGGCATTCTTGCAATCAACACCTTTACACTTGTAGGCTTAGGTTAACACTTTTGTGATACATCAGTGATATAAAACATGGTGATAGAACTTGTCCAAAGTCAAATCAAGACCTGACTCAACCTTATGAAAAGAAAAATAATCTAACATTGAGCAAAGAAGGGATGACTAAAAACAAAATGACTTAACACATAGTGAAGAAGAAAAACTAACTAAGAGATAGGTTGATAGATGAATAGGCTAGTTGATGAGTAGAAGGAAGAGGTGCAGGCATAGAGACTAAGAATACACATGGCTTAGAAAGGGGCATTGGAGCATTGCATGCCTTTGGAGGAAGAGTGTTGGAATCATATCATGGAGTGCTCACCTTGGAACCCTTTCTTGTTAGATATGCATGCCTTGGATCTTGACATATGTCACTTAGAGTTGGAGCACTTCACATGGGCCTATTTAATGTTTAATTAGGTTACTTGTTGTGGACTAGGTCCATTTTGTTATCATTGGCCTCCCTCATGTTTCATATAAATAAAGGGAAGAGATAGTTTTTTCACAATATTCATTGATGATCACTCATGCAATCACATTCTTGTGTTAGAGATGTGAGAGCTAGAGAAAACTAGTCTCTCTGCACTATTCTTGACTGCATTCTCTCTTTTGTCTTTAGCACTATGCTCCTTAATAAGATTCAAGGGAATGATAGGTTTATATTTTTTCCCTAATAAGACATGGAAATCTAGTGTTTGGTAGAAACCTTAGAGGATAAAAAGGATCACTTGATCTTGTAGTTCTTGTGAAAGAAGAAGATTAGGGCTTTGTGGCATTTGGAAACCCTAGGAATACCTATAGTGATTTATGTGGAGAAGATAGGGGAAGACTATTTTGTACACATGTGTGATTTAAGTGAATGTGTTAATGAGGACTTGTTGATGTGTAAGCTATCTTGTTGAGGATTTTGGTGGAGCAACTAGCTTTGGTTATGAGTCATTCCTAA
>ML813300.1:75092-95585 GCA_009831015.1 Picea engelmannii | reverse complement strand
TGTACATATAAGTATGAAAAGTGATCGAACGGGCTTTGCAAGGGATACTGAGGAGAGGTGAGCGCCCAACGGTCAAATTATATGTCTTTATATATATAATGTTTTTATGAACATTTTTTTATTATAAACAAGTGAGAAGGTGACGGGGATGGGGGAGAGCAAGTAAGAATGGCCAAGTATGAAAAGCGGTCGGACGGGTTTCAAAATAGGGTTACAGGGGATTCTCAGGAGAGGTGAGGGCCCGATGATCAAATTGTATGTCTCGAAAAATTTGACTGCAAAATGCGTAAAATAGAAGAGGGCATGATGGGGCAGTCCAACGGTCGATTTGTATGTTTGTGAAATTTTGGGTGTTGTTTGCAAGTCGCGGAACAATGGAATGGAAATATTGAGCCCGCCTGTCTGGGAACCTACAATAAAAAAACTGGCTAAGTATGGAATAGGGAAACGGTCGATCAGACTCATTTTCGCTAATATATTGAAATTTGTAATAGATATCCCATTACCTGGAAAGATATTTTATGCATGTATATCGTGGAATTTTGGGTGTTGTTTGCAAGTCATAGATCAATGCAAGGAAAATCTTGAGCCCGCCTATCCAGGAATCCACAAGAGAAAAATTCGGTAAGTATGGAATAGGAAAACGGTCGATGGGACTCGTTTTCGCTAATATATTGATATTTGTAATAGATATCCCATTACCTGGCAGGATATTTTCTGCATGTTTCTGGACAAATTGTGTAGGGATAGTTAATATGACTATCTCCTCAAGGGATGGTGAGTTGTTAACATTAAACCTCAGTTATTGCATACTTGGAAAGAAGTGTGAAGGTGGCAGGCACATGAAACAATGATTAGGAATTGGATATTTCGTGAACCCGCCAACCCAACGATCCGTGAAAGAGATTCCAAGAAATGGCCAAGTATGGAAAGCAGACAGACAGGCTTCAAAATGGAGTGACAATAGTTCCCCAGGGGACATGAGGACCCGACGGTCAAATTGTAGGTCTCAAAACTTTTGAATGCAAACTGTATAACACAGAAGAGGGTATGATGTGGGAGTCAGGCAGTAAATTTGTATATCGTGGAAGTCTAGGTGTTGTTTGTAGGTCACAGAACAATGGAAGTGCAATCTAGAGCCCGCCTGCCTGGGAATCTGCGATCGAAAAAGTGGCTAGGTATGGAATGGGGAAGCAGTCGGTCGGAGTTGCGATATAAAAGAATGAGTGAAAATGTGAATATATGAGTCCTCCAACCCTCGCAGTTAGACATTTTCGGAAAAATGACTAAGTAACTAGAAAGAGAAAGTAGAGGGGAAAAAGAAACGAGAATTTGGTTAAGTATAAAAGAGGGGAAAGAAGGGCTAATATATTCAAATCTGTAATAGATATCCCATTTCCTGGCAAGATATTTTTTGCATGTTTCTGGAGAAGTTGTATTCTTATTTCATATACTTGGAAAGAAGTGTGAAGGTGGTGGGCACAGGAAACAACAACTAGGAATTGGAAATTTCCTGAACCCGCCAACCCGACGATCCGCAAAAGAGATTCCAAGAAATGGCCAAGTGTGGAAAGCGATCGGATGGGCATCAAAATAGGGTGAGAATGGTTTCTGAGGAGACGTGAGGCCACGATGGTCAAATTGTATGTATCGAAACTTTTGAGTGCAAAACGTGTAACATGGAAGAGGGGATGATGTTGGAGTCTAGAAGTGAATTTGTATATCACAGAAGACGAGGTGTTGTTTGTAGGTCACGAAACAATGGAAGTGAAATTTAGAGACTGTCTGCGTGGGAACCTGTGATCGAAAAAGTGGCTAGGTATGGAAAGGGGAAGTGCACGGTCGGAATCGTGATATAAAAGCATGAATAAAAATGTGAATGCATGAGTCCGCCAACCCATGCAGCAAGACATTTTCAGAGAGATGACTAGGTAAACAGAAAGAGAAAGTACAGGGGAAAAAGAAAGGGGAATTTGGTTAAGTATAGAAGAGGGAAAAGAAGGGGATAAAAAAGTGGGAAAACATAAAAGTGGAGGGTAATTTTTGTAAGTGGGAATTGGTCTCAAACAATCCCCATTGTTGCAAAACCATCATTTTCTAGTCCACTGTTTTATCCACTTGTTTTCTATTGCGCTTGTACCATTAAAAAGGGTGTGATAAAATGCTTTGTTGAAGATTTGTTTTTATTGCAACTTGTGGGAGTAATTGTGTTTTTGATACATTCTTCTATGACTTTGACATATTATCTTAAGTATTAAACTTCTTGCATCATGGGTTGTTAGCATTAAATCTTAATAATTGCATATCTAGAAACAACAATGAAGATCTTGAATTTTAATATTGTGGTTGATTTCATAGTCCCATTTGACTTCAACCACCATAATTTTTTTTTTTTTTTTTATCGTGAAGAAGAAATTTGGTAATTTCATTAATAAAGTAAAAAGTTCTCAAATAGAGGCGAGGGGAAGGACAACTAATAAAATTTTCCTTTTGGGGTAAAGGAATTAGGGAAGCGAAAGGAAAATAAGAAATTGTTTGCTCAACAAGGTTGAGATGAAAATGAAATTTCTAGGGTGGGGCCCCTACTGCCGCATCGTGAATTAGTGTTGCTATGTTCTATTTGCATTACAAATAGAATTGAATGTTGGTTTGAAACTATCTGAAATTCATTTATGTTTCCATAGAAGCCTGATGGGATCGACACAATGCATTGTCATATAAGTGTTCAATTCTCCATATTAGATCAAATTACTTGAGACAATACAATATTCAAGAACTACGAGACTATTGAACCATGCAAACGAGAAGAGGTGTTAAATCTAGCAAAGAAGCAACAACCAAGATTCCAAGTAAATGTTTTTAATAGTAAATCCATAAAAGAAATGATGGGCAGTGTATATCTATCCATAGACATTGGATCGATTTCTTTGCATCGAAGCATTGAACATATTTTTCATAAATACAGGTACATGAGCTACAAAAAAAAAAAAACATGCATACAATTATGTGTTGTTCCTCTAGTGAGACAACATGCAGGAGCCATCTAGATGCTCTTCAACATGCATACAAAACCCATTACCATGATTTTTTAGGAAGTCCTTGCAGTCTTCTCCTCGGAAGGTCAATGTTGGTTGCCACACTCTCAATATCTTGCGAAAGACTTGAGGCGACAAAGAAACAAGAGAGTGGTTTCACAGTGGAATAATTCTTTGGCTTGAAGCAGGTGAAAAACACTCCTACTCCTGACATTGGTGACCTGGAGACATTGCAAGGCACCACTTAATTGCACAAATAACAGGGAAAATGCCCTGGTGAGAAGAGTTTCCAATCTGCGGCCACCACTGCCAAGAGCACAACATCCCGCAACATCGCTCCAAAGGCCCACCCCAGTAAGAAAGCAACCCATAATTTTTCAAACGCAAGAGGACATAAGAACCCATCCTCGCAGTAAAATTGATAGTTATCACAAGATTCCCATGAAGAAGAAGAGGAAAAACATTGTAGGGCAAGCGAAAGAGCCCGAAACTAAAAATGAGGACACACTAAGAGACCACCTCCTCAGAGTCAAAGACTTTAGGGACACAGCCTGCACGAGCAATTTTAGAGGTCAAATTAATTTGTTCTAGGTGGGAGGGGACCAAGACAACCCCCTCTTGACAAGCAAAGACCTCAGGGACACAAGCTACACGAGCAATTCCAGAGGTCCAAATTAGTTTGTTATGGGCAAAAGGAGATGAATAGTATGAATATGCCTTGCACCAGTGGGAGTTTCAGTCCTCATTTCCTAAGATGTTAATTGTATATCCAAAGAAAAAAAGAGTGGTCACACAATTCAATAATCATTTGCCTTGAAATATATCTCTGGGAGCATCAAGAGACCATTTCCTTATAGTGAAAGACTTCCACCCATAATGGACTAATTTGGGCCTCTGGAATTCCTACTCTCGATCTGCAAAGCATTTATTACGTTCAACATTGATTTCTTTTCTGAAACCCCTTCATTTGGTCTTGTTAGGGTCGCCATCATCGAGTCAAGAAGAGACCCCCATTATGGTTGATTTAAATTTGGTCGCAGAAGTGGGAACATCATCTACATTGCCATCATCCATTGTTATATCATCCTCCATCAAATCATCTTCTTCCAGCTCGAAATCGACCGCATCAATATCTACGTTAGCCATCAACGCAGGTGGGCGAGCTCTCTGAGTATGCAGGGCTGCCTTCGAATTCTTTGGCTTGAAATATATCTCTCGGTGCACCAAGGGACCATCTCCTTTTTTTCTTCTGGGTGGAGGGAGATGAGTAGTAAGAATATTCCCTAGAGCACTGGAAGTTCTAGTCATCATGCTCGAAGGTGTTTACTGTATCTAAATAGAATTGTTGCCATAAGTTAAAGAGAATGTATGTTTTCTCCAAATGATGTTTGAAATGAACATTCGAAAGGGATAATACAGCCCTCCACAAATCTTGGTTTAATGTGTGTCAATGGGAGATTTCCTCGATCCTTTCGTTGATTAATGACAATCTCCATGGTTCGTGTGTAATGAGTTATTACCATTAAATATTACTAATTGCATATTTAGAAAAAAGTGTGAAGGTGGCGGTGATGATGAAGAGAAATTAAGGATTAGAGATTTCGTGAAGAAGCCAACCAGACGACGCGTGAAAGAGATTGCATGATGCTTGAAATGAACACTTGGATAGGATAACGAAACCCTCTTCAAATCTTTCTTTAATTCGTATTAATTAAAAATATGCTCCAGCGTTTCAGACATTAATGACAATCTTAACGGTTCCTACACGATGAGCTATTAGCATTAAAGCTTAATAATTGCATATCTAGAAAGAAGTGTGAAGGTGGCGGGGATGGAGAAGAGCGATTAAGCATTGCACATTTTGTCAACCCGCGAAAGAGATTCCAAGAAATGGCCAAGTATGGAAAGCGGTTGGTCGAGCTTCAAAATAGGGTCATAAGTTATACTCAGGAGACGTGAGGGGCCGATGGTCAAATTGTATGTCTCCGAACTTTTGACTGCAAAATGTGTAACATGGAACATGACACAATGATGGATTTCAGTGATCAATTTGTATATGATGGAACTTCGGGTGTTGTTTGTAGGTCACGGAACAGTCGAAGCACAATGTTGAGCAAGCCTGACCGGGAACCGACGATGGAAATAGAGGCCAAGTATGCAATGGGGAAGTGGTTGGTCGGACTCATGATATAAAAGAAAGATACTTACTCAGAACATGGCATATTGACGGCCTTGAAAACAGGGCTACAAGTTCTACTCAAGAGATGTGAGGGCCTGATGGTCAAATTGTATGTATCCCAACTTTTGATTGAAAAATGTGTAACAAAGAACAGGGGAAAATGATAGACTCTGGCAGTCAATTTGTAGATTATTTAACTTCATGTGTTGTATATAAAAGCATGAGACATTCATAGAAATGACTAAGTAACCAGAAAGGGAAAGTAAAGGAGAAAAAGAAAAGGGAATTTGGTTGTCAATTTGTAGATCAGGGAAGTTCGAGTGTTGTTTGTAGGCGGTGGAACAATGGAAACGCAATGTTGAACCCACCTACCCTGGAACCCGCGATCCAAAAATTTTGTTGAATATGGAATGGGGAAGTGGTTGGTTGGACTCATGATATAAAAGCATCAGTGGAAATCTAAACATGTGAATCCACCAACCTGCGCACCTAGACATTTTCTGAAAAATGACTAAGTAACCAGAAAGGGAAAGCAAAGGGAAAAAAGAAAGGGGATGGCAATTTTTGGAAGCGGGAATTGATGTAAGAAATCCCCATTGATGGTCTTAACAGTAACTATGGAGTGCATTAAACATGTGAACATGATCTTCAATCAAGGAATAGATAAAGCGAGCCATGCGTATATCTTCCAGGATGTGTTTGCATAAGAGAAGCATCGAAAAGCCACAGGAAAATGAATTTTGGGATGTTTAAGTAAAATTATTGTACTGTCAACTTCACCGTAAGTATAACAACGATGAATTTGAATTTTTAGACGAATATTAATTTTAATTTTATGTGGTTGATATGATAGTTCCATTGGACTTCACATAGTATATATCATTTTATTTCAAAATATTTTTGAAGATGAATTTTGGTAAGTTCATCGATCAAGTAAAAGTGCTAAAATGAGCCACATACCACATTTGTGTCAGAGAGCTTATATTAAAAGGAAAAGTAGGTCCTGTATATTCTTTAAGATCGTAGAAAAACTGCCAATATCCTGAATGTATCATTAATTTTCTAGAACGAAGCATACAACCAAGATCCAAGTAAACAACAAATGTATTGAAAGTCGAGGCACAAGGAAATGCATGAACACAAAAGGCGCTAAGTGAGATCCCACAAGGGTCCATAGAGTAGTACACATTGACCTATGCATCAAACAATTTGATATTAAAAAAAACACACGTGGCATTGGTTTTCTCTTACATGTTGTATATGTTCCCATGAGAAAATAATCAGGCCCATGAGAACCATGAACCATAGCAGGAAAGCACATGAAAAAAAGTCTGCTAAACATAAGACAACACAAAACCAATGGATATTCAACATTGTATCCTAGCTATAACCAAACCACCAAATGGGGAACAAGAAACTTGTTGATTACTATTTTACTATGAATCAATATCACTATGGACATTTGCCTCTGATAGTGCCATGTTCTATCACTACTAGTTTTAACAATGCCAAAATTCCAATATTATTGGAATTGCCTGATGGTTTTGTTCAGAGGAGCAATCCATTTCGACGGTTCAAAGGATGGGCCTGATTTATTCACAGTTGGATACTTTGTATGGGTTTGTCCTCATGCTTCGCATTTTTAGACTGAGAAATCTTATGCGCTTCCTGTTCAATTTGCCATGGCACTGCAAAATTCTATTCATATCCTCATTGGGTGGCATGGACAGATACACATGAGATTTTTTCGTTTCCTCCCAATGCTTGATATGAATATTTTTTTTTCCAACCGATATGTAGTATTGCATTTTCCTCGTTTAAGGTAATTTTTCTATGGACCCAAAAGTCGCGCAATATGTATACATTGTTTGCCTTTTCTGTAGGTATACTTCATATGGAAATTTTGCTAACCCAGGAAGCACATCTTGTAACAAAGGTTGTCTAATTGTACAATGTATGATTGTGTTGTCGACGATTCAGATGGAAGCATTGAGGCAATGTCTATATATGTAAGGGCATTTTTTACTGCATCGTGGACAATCAATTGTACCATCATTTATGAAAGCAGAGGTAGAAGTAGGAGAGTTTCATTTGGAACATACAGGCTCGAAGGGGGTCGAGTACGCATTTGCTGCAACCAAAACACCCTCAACCTGGGCACATGAGCATAACAGTTAATATATTGAACAATATAATATACAACTACACAACAACAAAAAATCTGTAGAAAATTGGTGAAGGCAATTTGCATGAGCAAAGTGAGGATGAAATTGTAGATGTATACACACAACAGTTGTCGAGCTAGTTAGTTTCTTGAGATCCTGTACTATGTTTGTTCGCAATTCTGTTACAAATGTTGCTTGTGTTATGTGAAAGATCCTTTCTTTAACATCTCTTTATTATATTTTTTAAGAGCATAAGTGGAAATTGCCCTTTATGCAATTGTTGTTCCATTAAGGAAAAAAAATTTGAATAGGTGTCGAACAATTGCAGTTGCAACATGGAACAATGCAATAGTTGTGTAACATAACAGAGATACATGGACATGTGAAAGTAAAGGAAAAAACTGGATATGGAGAACGGTACCATTGCCTTATCATTTTCCGACTCTCCATCTTTTATATGGAGAATGTGTTGCGAGCCAATTTTTGTAGCGAGTGTGAAAATTGCACCAATGGTTCTGATTGGATAAGTGTCGTTGCTCTGTGAAAGTTGGTTGATTTTTGTGTTTGATACGAAATGATATTTTGAAAAAATCACGTGAATTGGTTGATTGTTGTGTTTGATAACTATTAGGTAGTTATCAAACTTGACATGTGTAAATTTGAGTCTTATGAACTTAATCAATCAAACCTGGAACCTGGAGTCTTGTCCTCAAGAACATGAAGTTGAACCATCAACATCAATAGAACGAAGTTGGAACAACATCATCAACAGCACGAGGTTGGAACAACATATTCAATAGCACCAGGCTGGAACAACAACATTAGCAACAACATGAGGCAGAGACAACAACATCTTCAGCACGAGGCCGAGATAACAACATCATCATCAGGATGAGGCTAACACAACAACATCAACAACACAAGGTTGAGACAACAAAATCATCATCAACACGATGTAGAGACAACACCATCAACAACACGAGGCTGATACAACAACATCATCATCATCAACACGAGGCTAAGACAACAACATCAACAACACAAGGTTGATACAACAACATCATCATATGGCAAAATAATGAGGCAGGTGCAACAACAACATTTCGTGACACTCTGACAAATCATCCTTACCGAAACTTCGAGATCTTCCCAGGAATCATAAGATTCCCTAGGATATAAAATCCTAACAAGCTACCACGTGGTACTCTGACAGATCGTCCTCACCGAACCTTCGGGATCTTCTTAGGAATCATAAGATTCCCTAGGATGTAGAATCCTAATGAAGCTACCTCTACTGACCACAACTAGAATATACATGCACAGGTACTTTGACAGACCGTCCTTACTGGACCTTCGTGATCTACCTAGGGATGATCAATCCCCTAGGATATAAATCTTAACTGAGCTACCCGTCATTGGTCATGATACCATAGTATCATTAGCATCACTCCCCCTTTTGAGGGAGGTCCTTTCAGACAACCCAAGCTTATCTCATAAGTATGCAAACTTCACATGAGACAGAGGCTTGGTCAACACATCTGCAACTTGCTCATTTGTGCCAACATATTGGTGCTTTACAACTCCACTATACACCATATCAAGAATGTAGTGATACTCGATCTCTATGTGCTTCGATTTATCATGGAACAATGGGTTATCCATCATCTTTATACAACTCTGGTTATCACATAGAATCATGGTGGCTTCCAACTCCAAATTGAACATAACTGCCAACAACTTTCAAAGCCATATGGATTCACAACTGGCGGAACATGCTGCAATGTATTCCACTTTTGTCATGTTGAGAGCAATACTAGATTGCTTCCTCCTTTGCCACGGAGTCATGGCTAACCCCAGATTGAAGCAACATCCTAAAGTGCTCCTTCTATCTAAAGCACTTCCAGCCCTTTTTGAATCAGTGTAACCATATAGTCTGAAGTCATAATCTCCAGTATAACAGAGACCATTATCCAATGTACCCTTGAGGTATCTCATCACATGCTTTGCATCTAAAAATTGAACACATTTGGACTCTACTAGATACTAACTAAGGGTGTTCACAGCGAAGCATATATCTGGCTTGGTATTCATTAGATACATCAATGATCCGATAATTTGTCTGTATAGAGTAACATCAACCAAATTTAACGAAGCATCAACTAGGATTTTCAAAAATGTTTCCATGGGTATGTTCATGGATTTACATTCTATCATGTCAAATATCTTCAATATTTCAACTGCATACTTCCCTTGGTTAAGGAAGATATTATCTGGGCTCTGTCTAACTTCAAGACCTAAGAAATAATGCATCGGGCCTAGATATTTCATTTCAAACTCCACAACGAGCTTCTTCTTCCAATCTGTGATGACATTTTCTTCATCTGACAAAAATAAGTCATCCACATATAGAAACAATATAACTGGTCTATCATTCCCATTCTTGAAGTAAAGTTTGGGATCAAATTTACTCTTGGTAAAGCCCAAGCTCATCATAAAACTATCAATCTTGCCATACCAAGGTTTTGGAGCTTGCTTCAACTTGCAGACATGAGTCTTCCTATTCTGTACTTTGGAAACCAAATTTTCACATCACATTATACCAACCTAGTACATTTGTTTAGCTACAAATTAATCTTGACAATCATGTGCTAGCTTTATGTGCTTTCTTCAAAGCACTATTTGTCTCACTTCTTGAGAGTATGTCCTCTGCTCTTTCTGCAACTGTTCCTCTGGGACTGAGACTCTACACCTGCAACTCCTCTGAAACTGAGAATCACTATAGTTGTTGAACTTTGAGAGTAGTTCCTCTATTTTATCATGGAATGTTAGCCCTTGGTCATGTATTAAGGAATAAAGTGAAGATTAAGGAAGAAGAAAGACAAAGTATGAAGTGCATGGAAGGCACACAGACTGAGGAAGGGTCGAAGTGGTTAAAGATGCATAAAAGAAGGAATGAAGTAAAGGAAATCAAGTCATTGAAAGAAAAGATCAAGGAAGACAAAAAAGCAAAGAATATAGACCATATAAAAGTCAACAAGCGGAAGAGGACATTAATGGGTACTTTGGAGCACCTCACGAAGAAGGAGGAACAGGTCGACGAAGTCCTTAAAATTAGGGTTATGTGGATCTAGGGTTTTGGCAATGAGGATTTAGGGTTTTGGACACCTGGAATTTGGTCTAGGGTTTTCTAAGAGTCATGGAATGTATAAATAAAGGTCAAGAAGAGTTGAGAGCAGGGAGGCAAGAGTGGTATTAAGATGTAGAAGTGTTATGTTTTAGAGTATTCTTGTATTTTGGGTCTTCAACTAGGTGCAAAGATTTACTCTGCGGCTAGGTGCACAGGGATAGGGAATAAAGAGGAAGAGAGAGAAGGATATGCAGCTGAGTGCACAGATAGAATTGTATATTTTCATCTAGTCGATCACTAAACACAGTTTTGTGGATGTAGCCCTAGGGAGAGGGTGAACCATGCAAAATCTTGTTGTATGTGGTTGATGTTGTGTCATTTGTTATCCTTTATACTGTTATTGCGTTGCTATTTTTCCTATTGAAGATAAGAAGATATAACTAACTTCGTGAAGTTAAGCCTAATATTGTTAAGAATTTATAGGTTATTTTGCATTGTTGTTTTAGAATCATCTTGAATTTCCTTTGGTTGTAGACACCTGTGTCCTGCAAACCCCCTTATTGCTACTTTGGGTGAGACTTCATTTGCTTCACAGATGTTTCCGTAAGGGCTAGTAGTTAGGGTTTGTTGGTGTGTTGTTAGAGTTGAACCTTGAGTCTGCTCCTGTACCAACAAATGGTTGTGTTGTCGGGACCAGGATCTTATTGAGGGAATGTCAAGGTGGTTTCCATCGAAGATAGAGATTTAGAAGTGGATAGAATAACAAGAAAGGGACTTCATTGTAGCTCAGAGCAAGAACCCTAAAATTAGTACAGAAGACTGGTTGGAGAGGTACATCTTTACTGATGTGCATGAGATTTTATTTGCTGGAGTTCATTAGGAGTTGTACGAGTGGTTATCCAGACTAGCAGACACTCAATTTGAAATCAGATCTAGACCACATGTGGTTTGGACATCGATGTTGATTAAGAAAGTCAAGAAAGTTGATAACGCGATATCAGGGGCAGTGGATCTCTGGTTTGAAAACACTATTGGAGGGTACATTATTGAATTTTCTATTGACATAGTAGAATCATATAGTCAAGCAGAGAGGTATTTATTCAAAGGACCTATGGGGAAGTTTCTACACTTTTTGAAGCTGAAGATTAAGATGCTATTGTATGAGAAGAATATCTTGAAGATACAATAATAAGTTGGATCTTAAAGCTAATGTTCAAGAATTCAGACAACGACGATGACATAGAGGTTGGACACACACACAATGGGAGATCATTCAGAAAGATTCCTCTTGCGAACCTGTTTAAGCAGAGTTACAGACCAGTAGCACAAGACGAAGGATTCTACAGTGGAGAGGAAGCGGAGAAATCAAACGAAGAGTGTTCAGAGTTCACAAGGGAAAAGGAAGTATAGACTGAAGAACTTTGCTGAGAAGAACCAAAAACTTATGGTATTGCACCTACTTTCGAAGTAAGTATTACTACTCCTCCTGTTGTTTTAGAAACATTAAGTAGCCAGAGCAATCAGAGCATTGTTACAAGCAATTTAGTACATACTCAGTCGAGAAACCAAGAAAAATCAATGGCAGATGAAATGAGGTTACCCATTTTCAAAGGAGATGGATCTGAGGATCCTGACCAACACTGGTTCTTATGCGAAGTTGTATGGAGCATTAAGCAAGTCACCGCCGAAGCTATTAAAAGAGATCAGTTTAGTACTACTTTGAGGGACCATGCACTGAGCTGGTATATGAAGTTTGTTAAAGAATTTGTACAGCCTAAACCATTGAATGACATTAATATTGCGTTGAGTGAAGAGTTTAAGAAATCTAAGTCAGAGTTGTAGTCGTAGAAGGTGACTGAACCAATTTGGGAATTTGATCAAAGGTTTAAGACCTTGACAGGTCGTTTAAGTTTTCAAATTCCAGACGAACAACATAAATAATGGTTCATCGTTGCCCTCCTGCCACACATTAGACTTCCTCTGATGCAACAGAAGGTCGCTTTGCAGGCTGAGGCATTAGAGATTGTCATGAAACTAGAAGCAACCCCTGTAGGAGAATCCAGTCCAGGTATGAGTCAGATTTTGAATCAATTAACTAGTTTATCTTTACAGGTTGAAGATATGAAGAAAAACAAAGGAAAGGAGAAAAGAGAAGACATCTGGTCTGTCAGATGTAAAGTAGAGCATCATGGAAAAGAGCATTGTCCTTTATTTAGTGAATACTTGGCCTCTGGAGCCCCTAACCCTTTGAAGCAAGCTACTTTACCATGGTGCGAGGTATGTAGAACTAGACATCACCCTAGTGAATGTTATTATATGCATAAATATGTCCAGACACCCACCAATATTTATTGTACATTCTGTAAATCTGTGGGGCACGATGAGAGAAACTGTAGGGATTATGATCTCATGCATGAAAGGTCAAGGGATGCATATAGAATTAAAGGATAATTTCAACTAGAAGGGAACGTTGTGCAGTTCAATTCCCTAGGAAGAGGAAGCTTCCCCCATCGTGGTGGGTACAGAGGAAGAGGACGAGGAGGAGGCATGGGTCGAGGTCGAGGTCAGATTATTTTCCACAACTGCGCCCAGCCAAGCCATTTGGCAAGGGATTGTCAGAACCCTTGTACTACTTGCAACTACCGTAATTCATTTGACCATGTCATTGAAGACTGTCCAATATTGTTAGCTAAAGTTTAGGAAAGACAAGGTGAAAACCAACAAGTTCATAAAATAACAGCTGAACCTCACGATCAGGAAGCCAAGGTCACTATTATTATTAGGGGAGGCGTTGTCACATGAGAAGATAGGGTGACCCCAGGAAAGACTACAGATGGATTAGGGATCAGAAGAGCTTCAAAGAAGGCACCATTGTTTGATCCAAGGAAATAAAAGCATACCTTTGAAGAAGCAAGAAGAGAATTTGTAGGTGAACGTGCTTCTTCGTCTAAGGAACAATCAGAAGTAATGGAATGTGAAATGCCTCTAGCATTTGATCAGTCTGACCCACCTAGATAAGGAAAAGAGGTAAGCAAGCTTGTGGAATTCTTGTATACTTGTATTGACTTGATTAAAGATGAAAAAGTTGTATAGGAACTACAACACATGATAAGACAATATAAAATTGGAAGAGTTGATCCTCTGCTGAGTAGAGTTGTGAATCAAGTATCTAGAAAAAGAAGGACAAGCAAGGAACTACACCTTAGTGCTCAGATTGGAGACTATGACATGGACTATGTGGTCCTCGACCTGGGATCAAAAGTAAATGTTATGACGAAGCAGACTTGGGAATTGATGGGAAAACCTAAATTGATTTACTCTCCTATTAGGCTCAGGATGGCTAATCAACATGCAGTGATCCCCTTTGGAAAACTAGAGCATGCCCCTGTGGACATCGATGGAGTGAGGACAATTGCAGACTTCGTGATCGAGATCATTGATGATAGCTGCCCCTATCCTGCGTTGTTGGGTATTGATTGGGATTTCGATAATTTGACTATTATTGACCTGAAAAAGAGAAGAATGATATTTGAAGGTGATGGACTTAGGGTCATTGCAGCTTGACCCCGATGAAGGTCACAGATACACCGAACCTATAAGAGAAGAAGATTACACCTATGAGCTAGAGAACATCTATAAATTAATAGCATGACAACAGGATTATATTAATCCTACAACAGATGGAAATCTAAGTTGGCGAAGTGAAAGTGCATGCTCATCAGATTCAGAAGAAGCATTGGAAAATTGACAGAATAGAATGTATGAAGTCTCTATGCGTAGGTGTGTCAGATTGACCAAAGTTGTTCTTTGGATTGGCACAGAAGTAAGTAATCTTCCTACATTTGATGGCTTGAATAATTTAGAGAAATTTCTATTTGAATTTGAAGGAATTGTACCGGTACAACAAAGGTTGTTGGAAGTAGATGAAGCTTTGAAAGCAACACTAGATAGATGGTGGGGAACACACAAGAAGAACATTGTGGAGTGGGTACATTGTCACACCTTGTTGACAGTGCGATTTTCAGACCAAGTTGAAAGTTGTGAAGTTCGATACACAGGTCAAAGTTGTCATAGGGATCATGTGCGAAGTTGTGAGGAAGCTTGGAGCAGCATTCCTAAAGAACATTGGGTACATAAGTTCATTAACACCTTAGATACTACGTCTATCAACTGGTATCTTCAAGCATAATCGCATGTAGTCACTACAGATTGGTATGGTATGATTCATAACTTTATAGCTACATTCCTATTTGAAAGTCATTACCCCAAAGTAGATCATGCTTTACAAATTGTTAGACAGAAGGTCTTTGAGGGGGCACCTAACCCCCCTCTTGAACAAGAAGAAGATGAATGGATTGCATCTCTTTAGCGGTTACAGGGTTGTTATAATATTAATGTTGATGAGGATGATGACCCTAGGAATGTGAACATTTTAGAAACTAAAGGACAAAGAGATATAGAAGGGCCAGGGATTGAACTACCTTTTGTTGGGAAGCCTATTAAAATTAAGAAAGTTAATATTGGAACAAAGCAAGCACCTAAGTTGGCAAATGTTGGAGACTACTGGGATGATGATACTATTGGTAAGATTACAGAACTATTGCATGAGTATCATGACTTGTTTCCAACCAAATTCACACACATGAAGGGCATTAAAGGGCCCATGGGAGAAATGAAGATTCCTTTGAAAGGAGATGCAAGACTTGTCAAGCAACAGCCTTACAGACGGAATCCCAAGTACAAGCAAAAAGTTAAGATTGAATTAGATAGAATGTTGGAAGCAGGAATTATACAACCATTAGAAGAATATGAATGGATCAGCCCTATGGTGGTCCAAGACAAGAAGACATGAGAAATCAGAATTTGTGTAGATCTAAGGAAACTGAATGACGCATGTTTACATGATCCATTTCCTACACCTTTTACTGATGAAGTCCTGAATAATGTAGGAGGATAGGAAGTTTATTCATTCACAGATGGATTTTCAGGCTACCACTAGATCAAAATTGCTAAGGAGGACAGACATAAGACTACATTTGCAATAGAATGGGGTTCCTTTTAGTACACTATGATGCCTTTTGGTTTGAAGAATGCACCATCCATCATTTCCAAGGTGGTGGTCGAAGCATTTAAGGAATTTTTACATAAGCTTTTGGAGGCATACTTCGATGACTGGACCATTTTTAGTCTACTGAAATATCATATTGAATGTTTGAGATTAATGTTAGATAAGTGCAGGCAATGTCAGATTGCCCTGAACTTGAAGAAGTGGATTTTATTTTCACCTTTTGGAGTGTTGTTAGGACACATTGTCTGTAAGCATGGGTTGTTGGTAGATCCTTCCAAGATTGTTATCATTATTGATCTACCTCCTCCTACTTTGGTCAGATAGCTGCGCACTACATTAGGAAACACTGGATATTATAGAAATTTTATTAAGGTTATGCACAGATAACAATACCTATGGAAAAAATATTAAAGAAGGATAGTAAGTTTCAATGTACAGAGGAAAGACAACAAAGCTTTGACACACTAAAGAAGAAAATGGTCATTGCGCCTATTTTGGTTTTTACAGATTGGAGTAAGGAATTCCATGTTCATGTCGATGCTTAATCCATTGCATTAGGAGTATTTTTAGCACAACCAGGTGCATGAGATATTGACCACCCTATAGCCTTTGCTAGTAAGAATATTTCTACATTTGAAATGAATTATACTACCACTGAAAGAGAAGGCCTAGCTATGGTATATGAGTTGCAGAAGTTTAGACACTACTTGTTGGGAGGACATTTTAAGATGTTTACTGATCATTCTGCATTGAAGTACTTAGTCAACAAGCCAGTGTTGGGGGGAAGAATATGCAGATGGTTATTATTATTACAAGAGTATGACTTTGAGATTGTGGTCAAGCCAGGAATAATGAATAATGGACTTGACCACTTATCCAGATTAGAACATGGAGAGGAGCCTTCCAGTTTGGATGATACACTACCAAATGCACAATTGTTGGCCATCAGGAAAGTCAATAATAACTTCGTCGAGATAGTCCAGTTACTGTCCATAGGAATGGCACCTTGCGAGTATACAATTATTCAGAAGAAACAGTTGGTAGTCCGCGCTGCAGATTTTCAACTTATAGCTGGACAGTTATATAAGATGGGACCAGATGAGATCTTAAGAAGATGTGTTAGGGAGTCAGAAAGACCATTGATTCTTATAGAAGCACATGAAGGGATCGCAGAAGGACATTATGCAGGGAAAGAAACAACACAAAATGTTCTCAGAGCTGGCCTCTGGTGGCCCACTTTACATAGAGATGCTAAGGAATACTACAGAGCCTGCGATGTATGCCAAAGAATAGGGAATCCTTTTAGAAGGGATGAGATGCATTTAGTACCTCAGTTAACTGTACATGCATTTGAGAAATGGGCTATTGACTTTGTGGGACCTATCAACCCACCAGGAAAGCGCACAAGAGCTCGATATATCATCACTGCTATAGAGTATTTGACCAGATGGGTAGAAGCAAGAGTAGTTAAAGACTGTAGTGTAGACACAGCTGTGCGGTTCATCTTTGAGGATATCATAACCATATTTGGATGCTCAAAGATCCTTATGAGTGATCAAGGCACACACTTCATCAACAAAACTATTGAAGCCTTGACTCAAGAGTTTGAAGTTCGCCATCAGAAGAGCACACCATATCAACCACAGGCGAATGGTACAATCAAAGCTTTCAATAAGATTTTGGAGACAACTCTAACTAAGATTTATAGTGTTCACAATGATGATTGGGATTTGAGAATTCTAGCACTGTTATGGGCTTATTGAACTACTTGCAAAATGTTGACAACACAGACTCCCTTTAAGTTAGTTTATGGCCAGGAAGCAGTGGTACATATGGAATATTTGGTTCCTAGTTTAAGAATTGCAGCATTTATAGGTATGGATGACACTGGAGTTGTTCAAGACAGGCTCACGCAGTTGATAGAACTAGAGGAGGACATGTTCATTGCAGGATTTCATCAGCATGTACAAAAAGAACGAGAAAAGGCTTACTGTGATAGATATATCAAGAAGAAAGCATTTAAACAAGGATATTTGGTACTTTATATGAAAACAAGTTCATGAAGCATCTAGGAAAGTTCAAGACACATTGGCTTGGGCCATTCGAGGTTGTCTATGTTACAGAAGGAGGAGTTGCACAGTTGAAGACTCTTAATGGAGAATGGAAGGATGGTTTAGTAAATGGGAGCTGGTTGAAGTTGTATTGTGACAACAAGAAGGGTCTAAGTACCAGGTGTAGTTGAAATTGGTTACCAGACACAAAAAAGACAGTCTACACATGATAGGGAGGGACAAAGTAGAAATCACAGGCTACTCCGCGCAGCCTGCAGTCGAAGTAATACAGAGGGCTCAACCCTGCAATGACTCGGGATGAGTCACATGTGAGTGTTGGGGGATTTTTGGCCCTTAGTCATGTATTAAGGAAGAAATCAAATATTAAGGAAGAAGAAAGACAAATTATGAAGTGTGTGGATGATCTAAAAATGAAGAAGACTTGAAAAACTTGAATAAATATTGCAAGTGAAATGTTATGTGTTTAAAGCAACCGGATCAATTTGCAACACATAAATTTAAGGATTACTTATGTAAAATAGACATAGACAGCAGCATAAAACATTGAACATCAGCACATAAACACAACAACTTGATAAAGGAGTTCACCCCTCTCCGGGCTACATCTCCTGGTCCATCTTCCAATGGATCATTATTATTAAATTTCTCAAAGTGCTCAAAAACGTGCATTACAATGCTCAAAATGACAAACCGACTGCTCCAATGGCTTCCCAGCGTCCCAAAACCCCTGTCTGGGCTCTTTCGGCACCTGAAACGGTCGAAAAAAGAAGAAGATAGCCTCTTTGAAGTCTCCCTCTTCAACTTTGTTGTCTCTGGTTCTACAAATCACACCCTTTTCCTTCAAACCTGGCTCACACGCTCATTTAAGCGTAAAAACTTGGCACTGGGCGCAACCGCACCAACGGTGCAAACCATAGGATGGTTAAGGCACCTCCAGCCCCTAACCGCCTCGGCACTCGGTCATATGGCCATAGGACCAAAAGTTGGGCGGAGAAGTGGTTAATCCGTTTGAAAACCGTGGGAACCACCACAACCAATACCCACGCGCATATTCACTCTCCACACAACAGTTATGGGTTAATAAATATGGTTATACACACATATATAGTCCGTGGGATATATTCAAACCCGCGTGCAATATTACAATACCAATAAACATATGGTCGACGGTCATATATATGTTACAAAGAACCGCGGGTCGGGGCTAAGCCCCGACCCGAACCCCCATGCCAATACAACACAAATAAAAATTAAATATAATGTTTCCCGCCTCCCTAACAAGGGACAAGTGGCGGTAAGTTGGCTAGCGAAGTTTCATAAGAGCTTTGTACTGCGGGGGAGGTCCGGGGGTCGAACCCCGCAGACTCCCCATATCATTTTATATATATACAACCATATGAACCAGTCATATAGTGACACGTGGCACCAATGAGTTGGGCCACGTGTCCGCACATTATTGGCTACAAATGACACGTGCCATCACTCGATTGGACAACCACCAACCAATAAAAATGCGCCACGTCTTCCACCTTCCACATCATCATGATGGTACGGCCCTGCCACGTGTCTGTACAGACTGTACGGACTGTACGGACATGTATAGTCAGCATCCCAAATTTTTGCCTGTTTGTCTTGGCGGACAGATCGTGATAACTCCTTCATACGAACTCCGTTTGCGAAAGTAAATATACCGCCAGAATCAGGAAGACGAGACAGACGCAATGACACTGTTTTCGTCACATTCCGAGCACTTTGAAAATTGAGCAAAATTTGATCCCCTGAACACACCTCCCCATTGGGAAGCTTTTGGACCTCCAAAAGACTATCTCAGTCTATGTGAAGATGAGGGTATAGTTCCCTCACCCTTCCAACCTCAATCCACTTGGCCTTGCTTGGATTCATCCCTTTAAGACCAACTCGCAAATACTCCACATTTCCTCTCTTCGAAGTTCACATCCTCCTATCAAGTATGGTGTCCTCCTGCAGTTCTGTTAGATACTCTGGAGAAAAATCATCTATGGAAGGAATCTGAACATGCTCTCCTTGATCATCAATCAATGGAGGCTCATATAACTTCAAATTCTCAACATTAACAACTGCATACATCTGCATATATGGAGGCAAATCTAAACGAAAAGCATTGTTACCAATCTTACTGACAATTTTGAAGGGACCATATCGAATTGGTTTTAACTTTTTACCTTCTCCTTTAAGCCTCTCCTTGCTGATGTAAAGACACACTTCATCACCAACTTCGAAACTGTGATCAACATGATGCTTGTCATGTCTCGCTTTGTACTTAGCCTGACTCTTCTCCAACTGCTCTTGCACCACCTGATGTATTGACTGAATTTGTTCGATGAACTTCTTTGCCCGATCAATATCATATTGCCCATCAACATCAATATCTTTCCCAAAGATTAAATCTAAAGGTGACTTGGGCAAATAGCCAAAACATGTCTCAAATGGTGACATTTGCGTCGAAGAGTGCTTAGCTCGATTGTACGCATGTTGAACGTAGTGTAAATGTTCATCCCAAATCTTAGGATGCTTGCTGCAATATGCATGAAGAAGATGTACCACTATATGATTCACCACCTCTGTCTGACCATCTGTCTACGGATGAAAAGCTGTGCTATTTTTCAACTTAGTGTCCATGAGTGCCCATAAACTCGACCAAAAACTTCCAACAAATCGAGAATCTCGATCAGAAATGATGGACTTGGGAAAACCAAAATGCACCCAAACATTTTGAAAGAACAACTGTGTCGTTTGTTCTGCCATTACCTGCTTAGTACAAGGCATCAAAATACACATCTTGCTAAAACGATCAACCACAACATAAAG
>ML813300.1:56226-70034 GCA_009831015.1 Picea engelmannii | reverse complement strand
CAATAAACATATGGTCGACGGTCATATATATGTTACAAAGAACCGCGGGTCGGGGCTAAGCCCCGACCCGACCCCCCATGCCAATACAACACAAATACAAATTAAATATAATGTTTCCCGCCTCCCTAACAAGGGACAAGTGGCGGTAAGTTGGCTAGCGGATTTTCATAAGAGCTTTGTACTGTGGGGGAGGTCCGGGGGTCGAACCCCGCAGACTCCCCATATCATTTTATATATATACAACCATATGAACCAGTCGTATAGTGACACGTGGTGCCAATGGGTTGGGCCACGTGTCCGCACATTATTGGCTACAAATGACACGTGCCATCACTCGATTGGACAACCACCAACCAATAAAAATGTGCCATGTCTTCCACCTGCCACATCATCATGATGGTACGGCCCTGCCACGTGTCCATACGGACTGTACGGATTGTACGGACAGGTACAGTCAACATCCCAAATTTTTGCCCATTTGGCTTGGTGGACAGATCGCGATAACTCCTTCATACGGACTCCGTTTGCGAAATTAAATATACCACCAGAATCAGGAAGACGAGACAGACGCAATGACACAATTTTCATCGCATTCTGAGCACTTTGAAAATTGAGCAAAATTTGATCCCCTGATCAGTGGAAGGCACACAAACCGAGGAAGGGTCGAAGTGGTTAAAGATGCATAAAAGAAGGAACTAAGTAAAGGAAAGCAAGTCGTTGAAAGAAAATATCAAGGAATACAAAGAAGCAAAGAACATAGACCATGGACAAGTCAACAAGAGGAAGAAGACATTAATGGGTACTTTGGAGCACCTCGCGAAAAAGGAGGAACAGTCGACGAAGTCTTTAAAATTAGGGTTATGTGGATCTAGGGTTTTGGCAAAGAGGATTTAGGGTTTTGGACACCTGGGCTTTGGTCTAGGGTTTTCTAAGAGTCGTGGAATGTATAAATAGAGGTTAAGAAGAGTTGAGAGCAGGGAGGCAAGAGTGGTATTGGGATGTAGAAGTGTTATGTTTAAGAGTATTCTTGTATTTTGGGTCTTCAACTGGGTATGAATATCTACTCTGCAGCTGGGTGCCCAGGGATAGGGAATAAAGAGGAAGAGAGAGAAGGATCTGCAGCTAAGTGCGCAGATAGAACTATATATTTTCATCTAGTTGATCAATAAACACAATTCTGTGGACGTAGCACTAGGGAGAGGGCGAACCACATAAAATCGTGTTGTATGTGGTTGATGTTGTGTCATTTGCTATCCTTTATACTATTATTGCACTGTTATTTTTCCTATTAAAGATAAGAAGATATAACTAACTTTGTGAAGTTAAGCCTAATATTATTAAGAATTTCTAGTTTATTTTGCATTGTTGTTTTAGAATCATCTTGAATTTCCTCTGGTTGTAGACACCTGTGTCCTGCAGCCCCCCTTATTGCTACTTCGGGTGAAATTTCATCTTCTTCGCAGATTTTGTCATAAGGGACAATAGTTAGGGTTTGTTGGTGCATTTTTAGATTTTAACCCTAGGTTTGCCCTTGTACCAACATGGCGACAACTTCATCTGAAACTAAGAATGGCTCAGTAATTGATACCGAAGGTAGTTTTTCTTCTTTCATGGAGGTAACTCAATCTAAAATACATGGAATGCTCCCCTTGAATCTCATACTATATCAAAATCATGGTTTTTTTGGTTGTCTTCATGAATACTGGAACTATTTCTTCGAATACTGGAGCAAGTGTCTTGTCATAGTCTTCTCCCTCTTGTTGGGAGAATCCTCTGGACACAAATCAGGATGTGTACATCTTTATATTGTTATTTGCAACATTCTTGATCTATTAGATCAATATTGGAAGTCACCATTGACTTCCTTTCTAGTCTTAAGGAAAAATCCATATCCTGGTCCTTCTAACTGGCTTCCTTCTCTGTTACTGAAACAAGGGAATCTTCACAGGAAATTTCATGTCTCCTAGAGGTCTCTGAAGCTATGATCTAGTATTCCCAACTCATGGCATCTGTTTACCATTCCTGGAAGATGTCTCTTCATTTGATCCTTTCTGAGATCAAGCTTACTCTGAGTCTTGATTTCTTTTGAATCTATAAAAGCTTCAGTCTCTGCAGGATATACTTGGTGTTGAGTACCAAGTGTTAATATGAAACGTTGAGTCAAACTTCAAACGAATTATGCTTTCTGTCAAGGTGGCTTCATTATCCTTTGACCAAGTCTATTGTGAGATATATTCTAATGTTCAATCATCTTTGGAGCCTTATGCTCCTTACAATCAATCTCCATATGAGATATTATGTATCTCAAAAGTATCTTATTCTTCATCTTCTTTGGTACACGGATGTATTCAGTCATGTATACAACTTGGATAGTCTACTCCATGTCTCATCTAATATGTTTCCTCCTGCAACTGTCACTATAGCTTCCTCAGGGTTATCACATGTGGCTTTCTCGGAACAAGAACAACAAGGGACAAACAAAATACAAGGATAATATTATTTATACGAATAATAAAACAATAGCGAGAACAATCGTCACAGTAGCTCCTTTAGAGCTATCACTTGTGACCTGCCTGAAACAATGGTAAAAAGCAAGAAGTACAATAATAATGAGAGCAACACTCTTCTAGTGTTGTGATGAATCATTCCTTCATGGTAACCTGGAACCAAGACAAGAAGTTTCCTAGAGGAGATGTTAGTTATATATGGCAAGTGATTACAATAAGCTTTTATCTCAATAATTCTCACATGCTACCAAGTATAAAACTTTTTAAATATTTCTATCTAAACTATGAGGTAGTTATCAAACTTGACATGTGTAAATTTGAATCTTATCAACTTAATCAATCAAACTTGGAACCTTGAACCTTTTCCTCAAGACCATGAAGCTGAAACATTGACATCAATAACACGAAGTTGGAACAACATCATCAACAACACGATGCTGGAACAACATCATCAACAACACGAGGTTGGATATAAAATCCTAACAAGCTACCACGTTGTACTCTGACAGACTGTCCTTACCAGACCTTCAGGATTTGCTGAGGAATCATAATATTCCCTAGGATATATAATCCTAATGGAGCTACCACTACTGACCACAATGGGAATATACATGCACAGGTACTCTGACAGACTGTCCTTACCGGACCTTCGGGATCTACCTAGGCATGATCAATCCCCTAGGATATAAAATCCTAACGGAGTTACTTGTTGTTGGTCAGGATACCATAGTATCATTAACATCACTCTCCCTTTCAAGGGAGGTTCTTTCAAAAAACACCAAGATTGTCTCGGAAGTACTCAAACTTCACACGAGACATAGGCTTGGTCAACACATCTGCAACCTGCTCATCCGTGCCGACATATTGGAGCTTTATAACTCCACTTTGCACCATATCACGAATGTAGTGATACCAGATCTCTATGTGCTTCGACTTATCATGGAACACTGGGTTCTTCGTCACCTTTATACAACATTGGTTATCACATAGAATCACGGTGACTTCCATCTCCAAATCGAATAGAACTGTCAATAACTTCTAAAGCCATATGGATTCACAACTGGCGAAACATGCTGCAATGTATTCCACTTATGTCGTGTTGAGAGAAATACTAGATTTCTTCCTGCTTTGCCATGAAGTCATGGCTAACCCTAGACATAAACAACATCCTAAAGTGATCTTTCTATCTGAAGAACTTCTAGCCTTATCTAAATCAGTATAACCATATAGTCTGAAGTCATGATCTCCAGTTTAACAGAGACCATAATCCAATGTACCCTTAAGGTATCTCATCACATGCTTTGCATCTACAAGGTGAATACATCTGGGCTCTACTAGATACTGACTCAGGTTGTTCTCAACAAAGCTTATATCTATCCTGGTATTCATCAGATGCATCAATGATCCGATAATTTGTCTATATAGAGTAGCATCGACCAACTCTGACGAAGTATCAACCAAGAGCTTCAAAATTGTTTCCATGGGTGTGTCCATGGATTTACATTCTATCATGTCAAATATCTTCATTATTCCAACTGCATACTTCCCTTGGTTAAGGAAGATCTTCTCTAGGCTCTGCCAGAATTCAAGTCCTAAGAAATAATGTATCGGGCCTAGGTCTTTCATCTCAAACTCCGCAGTGAACTTCTTCTTGCAATCTGTGATGAGATTTTGTTCTTTTGTCAAGATTAAGTCATCCACATATAGAAAAAATATAACTTGTCCATCATTCTCAATCTTGAAGTAAAGTTTGGGATCAACTTTACTCTTGGTAAAGCCTAAGCTCATTAGAAAACTATCAATATTGCCATACCAAGGTCTTGGAGCTTGATTCAACTTACAGACATGACTCTTCCTATCCTGTACTTTGGAAACAAAATTTTCACATCACATTGTACCAACTTGGTACATTTGTTCAACTCCAACTTAATCTTCACAATCATGTGCTAGCTCTATGTGCTTTCTGCAAAGCACTATTTGTCTCATTGCTTGAGAGTATGTCCTCTACTCTTTTTGCAATTGTTCCTCTGGGACTGAGATTCTACACTTACAAGTTCTCTGAAGTTGAGAATCATTGTAGTTGTTGAACTCTGAGAGTAGTTCCTCAATTTTATCATGGCAACAACTTCATCTAAAACTAAGAGTGGCTCAGTAACTAATATTGAAGGTAGATTTTCTTCTTTCATGGAGGTAACTCAGTCTCAAATACATGGACTGCTCCCCTGAATCTCATACTATATCAGAATCATGGTTGTTTTAGTTGTCTTCATGAATACTGGAACTATTTCTTCGAATACTGGAGAAAGTGTCTTTTCATAGTCTTCTCCCTCTTGCTGGGAGAATCCTCTGGACACAAATCAAGATTTGTACATCTTTATACTATTATCTACAACATGCTTGATCTCTTAGATCAATCTTGGAAGTCACCCCTGACTTCCTTTCTAGTGTTAAGGAAAAATCCATATCCCATTCCTTCTGACTGGCTTCTTTCTCTGTTACTGAAACAGGGGAATCTTCCCAGGAGATTTCATGTCTCCTAGAGGTCTCTAAAGCTATGATCTAGTCTTCCCAACTCATGGAATCTATCTGCCAATCTTGGAATATGTCTCTTCATCTGATCCTTTCTGAGATCAAGCTTACTCTGAGTCTTGATTTCTTTTGAATCTACAAAAACTCCATAGTCTCTGCAAGATATACTTGGTGTTGAGTACCAAGAGTTAATATGAAAAGTTGAGTCAGAATTCAAATGAATTTTTCTTTCTGTCCAGGTGTCTTTATTATCCTTTGACCAAGTCTATTGTGAGATCCATTCTAATGTTCATTCATCTTTGGAGCCTTTTTCTCCTTACAATCAATCTCCATATGATATATGATGTATCTCAAAAGTAGCTTATTCTTCATCTTCTTTGGTAGATAGATGTATTCGGTCATGTATACAACTTGGATAGTCTGCTCCATGTCTCATCTAATATGTTGCCTCATGCAACTGTCACTATAGCTTCCTCGGGGTTATCACCTGTGACATGCCCGGAACAAGAAAAACAAGGGACAAACAACAAACAAAGATAATATTCTTTATACAAATAATAAAACAATAGCGAGAACAATCCTCACAGTTGCTCCTTTAGAGCTATCACTTGTGACCTGCCTGAAACAAGGGTAAAAAGTAAGAAGTACAATAATAATGAGAGCAACACTCTTCTATTGTTGTGATGAATCATTCCTTCATGGTAACCTGACACCAAAACAAGAAGTTTCTCCTAGAGGAGATGTTAGTTATATCTGGTAAGTGATTACAATAAGCATTTATCTCAATAATGCTCACATGCTACCAACTATAATTTTTTTTTAAAGATTTCTCTCTCAACTATGAGGTAGTTATCAAACTTGACATGTGTAAATTTGAATCTTATCAACTTAATCAATCAAACCTAGAACCCGGAGTCTTGTCCTCAAGAACATGAAGTTGAAACATCGACATCAATAGCACGAAGCTGGAATAACATCATCAACAACACGAGGCTGGAACAACATCAGCAGCAGCTCGAGGCTGGAACAACAACATCATCATCAACATGAGGTCGAGACAACAACATCATCAACACGAGGCTGAGACAACAACACCATCATCAGCACGAGGCTGACACAACAACATCAACAACACGAGGCTGGGACAACAACATCATCATCAACATGAGGCGGAGACAAAAACAACAACAACACGAGGCTTATACAACAACATCATCATCAAAATGAGGTTGAGACAACAACATAAACAACACAAGGTTGATAAAACAACATCATCATATGGAAATAAAATGAGGCAGGTGCAACAACAACATTTTGTGGCACTCTCACAGACCGTCCTTACTGGATGTTCGAGATCTTCCCAGGAATCATAAGATTACCTAGGATATAAAATCCTAACAAGCTACCACATGGTACTCTGACATACCTTCCTTACCATACCTTCGGGATCTGCCCAGGAATCATAAGATTCCCTAGGATATAGAATCCTAATGGAGCTACCACTACTGACCAGAACTGACATATACATGCACAAGTACTCTGACAGACCGTCCTTACCGGACCTTCGGGATCTACCTAGGGATGATTAATCCCCTAGGATATAAAATCCTAATGGAGCTCCCCATTGTTGGTCAGGATACCATAGCATCATAAGCATCACTACCCCTTTCGAGGGAGGTCCTTTCGGACATCACCAAGCTTGTCTCGGAAGTACTCAAACTTCACACGAGACAGAGGCTTGGTAAACACATCTACAACTTGCTCATTTGTGCTAGCATATTGGAGCTTTACAAATCCACTCTACACCATATCACGAATGTAGTGATACCAAATATCTATGTGCTTCAAATTATCATGGAACACTGGGTTCTCTGTCCTCTTTATACAACTCTGGTTATCACATAGAATCACGGTGGCTTCCATCTCCAAATTGAACAAAACTGTCAACAACTTCTGAATCCATATGGATTCACAATTGATGAAACATGTTGCAATGTATTCCACTTCTGTCGTGCTGAGAGAAATACTAGATTGTTTCCTGCTTTGCCATGGAGTCATGGCTAAACCCACACTGAAACAACATCCTAAAGTGTTATTTCTATCTGAAGCACTTCCAGCCCTATCTGAAGCAGTATAATCATACAGTCTGAAGTCATGATCTCCAGTATAACAGAGATCATAATCCAACGTACACTTAAGGTATCTCATCACATGCTTTGTATCTACAAGTTGAACATGTCTGGGCTCTACCAGATACTGAATCAGGGTGTTCATACCAAACCATATATCTAGCCTGGTATTCATCAAATACATCAATGATCCAATAATTTCTCTGTATAGACTAGCCTCAACCAACTCTGACGAAGTTTCAACCATGAGCTTCAAAATTGTTTCCATGGGTGTGTTCATGGATTTACATTCTGTCATGTCAAATATCTTTAGTATTTCAACTACATACTTCCCTTGGTTGAGGAATATCTTCTCTAGGCTCTGCCCGACTTCAAGACCTAAGAAATAATTCATCCGGCCTGGGTCCTTCATCTCAAACTCTACAACGAGCTTTTTCTTGCAATTTGTGATGAGATTTTCTTCATCTGTCAAGATTAAGTCATTCACATATATCAGCAATATAACTGTTCCATCATTCTCAATCTTGAAGTAAAGTTTGGGATCAAATGTACTCTTGGTAAAGCCCAAGCTCATCAGAAAACTATCAATCTTGTCATACCAAGGTCTTCGAGATTTCTTCAACTTGCAAACATGAGTCTTCCTATCCTGTACTTTAGAAACCAAATTTTCACATCACATTGTACCAACCTGGTACATTTGTTTAGCTACAACTTAATCTGCACAATCATGTGCTATCTCTATGTGCTTTCTGCAAAGCACTATTTGTCCCACTGCTTGAGAGTATGTCCTCTGCTCTTTCTACAACTGTTTTTCTAGGACTGGGACTCTACACCTGCAACTTCTATGAAGCTGAGAATCAATGTAGCTATTGAAATATAAGAGTAGTTCTTCTATTCTATCATGGCAACAACTTCATCTGAAACTAAGAATAGCTCAGTAATTGATATTGAAGGTAGTTTTTATTCCTTCATGGAGGTAACTCAATCTCAAATACATGGAATTCTCCCCCTGAATCTCATACTATATCATAATCATGGTTGTTCTCGTTGTCTTCATGAATACTAGAACTATTTCTTTGAATACTGGAGAAAGTGTCTTGTCATAGTCTTCTCCCTCTTACTGGGAGAATCCTCTGGACACAAATCAGGCTTTGTACATCTTTATACACTTATCTACAATATGCTTAATATATTACATCAATCTTGGAAGTCAACACTGACTTCCTTTCTAGTCTTAAGGAAAAATCCATATCCTGGTCCTTTCTCATTGGCTTCCTTCTATGTTACTGAAACAAGGGAATCTTCCCAGGAGATTTCATGTCTCCTAGAGGTCTTTGAAGCTATGATCTAGTCTTCCCAACTCATGGCATCTGTCTGCCAGTCCTAGAAGATGTCTCTTCATCTGATCCTTTCTAAGATCAATCTTACTCTGAGTCTTGATTTCTTCTGAATCTACAAAAATGCCATAGTCTTTGCAGGATATACTTAGTGTTGAGTACCAAGTGTTAATATGAAAACCTGAGTCATACTTCAAACAAATTTTTCTTCCTATCAAGGTGGCTTCATTATCCTTTGACCAAGTCTATTGTGAGATCTATTATAATGTTTGATCTGTTAAAATATTGTGTAACTGCAAAGAATTTTCTTATCCCCTTTTGTGGATAAAGATGAAATATATTTATTATTGATTAGATCAATCCCCTTTTGTGGATTGATCATGTCGGGCATTGTAATTGACCAAATCCCCTTTTGCAGATTGGTCAAACCCTAATTGTAATAGGCTAAATGAAAAGACGGCCCCAAAATATATTAAAGTGGTTATAACCACCCAAAATGAGAAGTCGGCCCAGTCAGAATATATTAAAGTGGTTATAACCACCGAGAATGAGAAGTCGGCCCTGCCAGTGAAAAGACACTTGTTCAACACCTGCCAAATTGTATAAATAAGAGAGGCCAACGCCTCATTTGGGCACACACTCAACTCACTCATCTAGTGCACAAGTATTGAAGGAAGCTGCAGTTACCAGTTGCCGGAAGAAGGAAGAGAGAGAGAGGCACATCTTTGGGAGAGGAATTTATGTGTTGTTTGGTTCATTATATTGGCATTATATTGGCTATCTATATTAAGGAAGTTTTGTTAGGTTTTCTTCCCCTTGAGGGTTTCCCAGGATAAATTCTTGTGTACTCTTGTGATTGTGTTTCTCTCAATGATCCTGTCTATGCTATTGTTATCTAAAAAATAGAAAGGTAACCTAATAATAGCTTAAATTTTAACATGGTATCAGAGCTAAGCTGAAGCGAGCATCTTTCACAAGAAAAAGAAAAAGGTCATTATTGTCGTATATGAAAATTAAGGCTTTTTATTAAAGAAGGTTTCCAGCCTCAAAACCATCTAGAAAGGTGCACCCTACCTCAAGGAACATTTTGGCATCCTCAACGCACTTTTTCATTGGCTAGATCTCCCGGAAAGTGAAACCCTAGTTTTCACAAAGTACCAGAAAACCAGAAGTACAAGTGTACCAAAAGTACCAGAAAACTAGAAGCACCAGTCCAGAAATCCACAGATCAAGTTTGGAGGGGTAAAAGTTGTATTTTTTTAAATCTAAACACACCAGGCTACTCGCTTTAGTCCAGCGCATCTTTTGGTGAGTTCAATTTTCAGATCCAAGTAATTTGATTTTTTATTATTTTTGTAGCCCGGAGGGGCTAGGGTTTCTTCTACAAGAAAGAATGGCTACCATCATGAGGGTAGAAGACGGGATGGAAGGATCGAGAAACTTCAGAACTTGGAAGCATTGGTTGTAGATATTTCTAGACGAGAATGATCTCCTAGAACATGTTACATTGGGTGTACCAGAACCAAATGAAGAAGAACAACAAACCAAGCATAAGAAGAATGAAAAGAAAGAAAAGAGAATCGTGTTAGATTCAGTAAAAGATCACTTGATCCCTCATATATCCGAACTACAAACAGTAAGGAAAATGTATGAAGCACTAAACATATTATATGAAAGCAAAGACATTAGTCGGAATCTTACCTTAAGAAATCAACTTCGTAATATGAAGATGGACAACTCATAATCTGTCACATCCTATCTTATGAGAGTTTCTCAGATCAGATATTATCATGCAACTATTGGATATGTCATTAGTGAAAAAGAACTTGTAACCACAACCCTAAATGGGTTTCCAACATTTTGGATTCCTTTTGTACAAGGAGTGTGTGCAAGAAGCAAGTTACCCAAGTTTGATAGGTTATGGGAAGATTGCACACACGAAGAATCTAGACTTGCAGACCAACATAAGAGACTAATTATTGATGAAGAGGAAGCTCTTATAGCTCAAAAGAACAAAAGAAGTTCCTTTAGGAAGAACAATAAAGAAGCTAACTCCCTAAGAGTTCCAGTCAAGAAGAAATATGTTTCAAAGATCAGATGCTACAACTGTCAAAAGTTGGGACACTTTTCTTATGACTGTCCTCAAGGAAAAGGGAAAAGAAAGTATCAAGCACATGTGGCAGAGGAAGAGGAATCTCCTCCTTCAAAGAAAGCTTTAGTAGAAATTAAGGATTATGTACTTTAAGTTGAATATAGTTGATCTAAAGAAAGATAGCAAATGGTGGAGTCCGTGAAGCCTCCCCACACAAAAACAAAAGATAAGTATTCATGTTTATTTTTAGTATCTTGTTTACTTTAATGCCTTATTATTACAATTTAGTTTTTTGTCAGAATGTTGATTAACCTCGTTTTATTTCAGTGTCTATGCAGACTTGCAGAAGTCAGACAACACGAGAAGGACGTATGATATGGTGACAATCAATAAAGACCAGACAATATCTGATATTTATATAGGAGCAAGAGGCTCCTAAAGATGCAAAACATAAATATTCAAGATGAAGAAAAAGATGGATACTCAGATATAGTGGATGAGATGCAGAGAATTATAGGTTGCTCCAGTACTATTCTTATAGATGCAGAGGGAGCAGGTTGATCCAGTATGAAGACAGAAAGAAAGAAATATGTGAACTCAAGAAGGCACCGAGGATGTTACAGAAGAGAACTTCAAGGATGATGATTAGAAACTGTCAGTTTGGTGAAAGAGGGAGCTATGTCTCCGAGTTCGAGATAGAAGATCGTGATTTGATGCAGTTAGGAAAGAAGATGGATGGTGCCCAGATATTTTGATCAAGATGAAAGTTATCCAGTAAATGGATGGTGCCCAACAGATGGGTAGCATGGTATTATACCATGGAAATTTTTTGTACCACAATAGAAGGAATGAGCAATCCCATGGGTAGACCTTCGTAGAGAAGGAGAAAGAGAAGAGACCTTCGTAGAGAAGGAAGAGACCTCTGTAGAGAAGGGGAATAAGAAATTTGCAAAGGTTGGCCTTGTCCAAGTGTTGAGTTTTGGATACTCTAGGGACATGTTAGAATACCCTCGTAGAAAGGGGTGTGACCACCCTTGTAGAAAGGAATTTGGATGTTTCTCTAAGGGGCAGCGGGCATATACTCTCCTCTGGCCAAGGATGGAGTAGCCTGGAACACAAACCTTGACCATGTGGAATGGTTAGTTTTCTCTTGAGGTTTGTGTCGTGATCCTGTGTGATCATGGAAAGGGAGTCTAGTCTTGCCTAGGCTAGCATCTTAGCTTTTCTAGTTCATATGGGATGACTAGGAGTGAAGCTATGGTAGTAGTCCTCCCCAATGGATGGGTGATATAGATGAATACAAGAGAAGGGAGAACATAAAAGGAATGGAAAAACTCATAGAATGTCTTATGTGTGAAGATAAGAAAGAAGTATCTTCTGCGTGAAGACGAAAGAAAGAAAGAGTATCTTCTGCACGAATATAAAGAGAACAAAACTTCCGATGACTTATAGATATGTCAGTCAGTGATCATGATGCCAGATGACCAAGTGGATTATATTGATGCTTCATGTTATCTAGTTGATGATGTTACCCAGTTGATAATGTTACCTAGTTGATGATGTTATCAAGTGGATGTTGTTGCCTAGTTGATGTTGACATCCGGTGACCTGTCAAAAGATAAAGAATATCCGTCTTGTTAAGAGGGAGTGTTAAAATATTGTGTAACTGTAAATAATATTATTATCCCCTTTTGTGGATAAAGATAAAATATATTTATTATTGATTAGATCAATCCCCTTTTGTGGATTGACCATGTCGATCATTGTAATTGACCAAATCCCCTTTTGCAGATTGGTCAAACCTTAATTGTAATAGGATAAATGAAAATATGCCCCCAAAATATATTAAAGTGGTTATAACCACCCAGAATGAGAAGTCGGCCCAGCCAGAATATATTAAAGTTGTTATAACCACCCAAAATGAGAAGTCGGCCCTGCTAGTGAAAAGACACATGTTTAACACCTGCCAGATTGTATAAATAAGAGAGGCCAGTGCCTTATTTGGACACAAACTCAGCTCACTCATCTAGTGTGCAAGTATTGAAGGAAGCTGCAGTTTCCAGTTGCCGGAAGAAGGAAGAGAGAGAGAGGCGCATCCTTGGGAGAGGAATTTATGTGTTGTTTGGTTCATTATCTTGGCATTATATTGGCTATCTATATTAAGGAATATTTGCTGGGTTTTCTTCCCCTTGAGGGTTTCCCAGGATAAATGCTTGTGGACTCTTATGATTGTGTTTCTCTCAGTGATCCTGTCTATGCTATTGTTATATAGTAAATAGAAAGGTAACCTAATAATAGCTTAAACTTTAACATGATCATATTTGGAGCCTTCTGCTCCCCACAATCAATCTCCATATTTGATATTATGTATCTCAAAAGTAGCTTATTCTTTATCTTCTTTGGTACATGGATGTATTCATTCATGTATACAACTCGGATTGTCTACTGCATGTCTCATCTAATATGATGTCTCCTGCAACTGTCACTATAGCTTCCTCCGGGTTATCACATGTGACATGCCCAAAACAAGAACAACAAGGGACAAACAACAAACAAGGATAATATTATTTATACGAATAATAGAACAATAGCGAGAACAATTGTCACAGTAGATCCTTTAGAGATATCACTTGTGACCTGCCCGAAACAAGGGTAAAAAGTAAGAAGTACAATAATAATGAGAGCAACACTCTTCTAGTGTTGTGATGAATCATTCCTTCATGGTAACCTAGCACCAAAACAAGAAGTTTCTCCTAGAGGAGATGTTAGTTATATCTGGTAAGTGATTACAATAAGCATTTATCTCATTAATGCTCACATGCTACCAAGTATAAAACTTTTTAAAGATTTTTATCTCAACTATGAGGTAGTTATCAAACTCGACATGTGTAAATTTGAATCTTATGAACTCAATCAATCAAACCTGGAACCTGGAGTTTTGTCCTCGAGAATGAGTGTTGTTGTTTTTCTTCCTAGTTTCCTTTGCTCAATATGACAAGTATTATATTCAACCTATCCTCTATACTAAGATAATATGATTTCTTGACAAAAATCTAAGTTAGAGAATAAAATCTATAATCTCAACTTTAATCAATCTAATACCTTGACTTTAATTTTGACCAATGGTTAGTATGATGGTCATAACTTCAACATACAACCTAGATGTTCATAAGATCAAAATAATGTCATAACAAATAGATGCATATCAAAATAA